>VWZE01003505.1:58193-93477 GCA_013396675.1 Eubucco bourcierii
GGGAAGTGTTCTTCCTGCACACCTCTTCATGTATTCAGAAATTTCTACTTAAATTTTTCACATGCTGTTGATGCCAGAATGCATCATCCATGTCAAAGCCCTTACAGAAATTAATTTTCAGTTGTCTTAGAGAAGTCTCTGTGAAGGAAACCTTCAAATCCAGGATAACACCAACACTTAACAGAAGTGCTTGATGCTGCTGTTTTTCCACGCAATTAGAGGTAAGAGGGCCATGACAGGCCCTGACACTGGTAGGGGGAGAGGAAGGGAAGAAAAAGAATAAAGTGAACTTTATAGTAAGATAATTGCAACCCTAGGATACTGCAATCTAAAGCAACAAGGACACTTAACATCTGTGGTTTTTATACAAAATGGGGCTGAAAATTAAACTTGATATTGGAACCTTAAGTCAAGAATTCCAAGTCCTTTTCTGCTAATACAGTGATGGATCAACCCTTCTTATTTTTCCCATCTTCTCTTCTAGATTAATCTCAAATAATAAAAAAAGCAGGCGGCATATCAGAGATCAGCAAAAAGTTTTATCATACTAAGGTCTCTCATAAGTGATAAATGCGCATTGGTGCAGTATCACAGTATCACCAAGGTTAGAAGAGACCTCAAAGATCATCAAGTCCAACCCGACACCACAGACCTCAAGACTAGACCATGGCACCAAGCGCCACGTCCAAACCCGCCTTGAACACCTCCAGGGACGGTGACTCCAACACCTCCCTGGGCAGCCCATTCCAGTAGCCAATGACTCTCTCAGTGAAGAACTTTCTCCTCACCTCCAGCCTAAACTTGCCCTGGTGCAGCTTGAGACTGTGTCCTCTTCTTCTGGTGCTGGTTGCCTGAGAAAAGAAGGTAACCTCCCCCTGGCTGNAGAACTGGACACAGGACTCAAGGTATGGCCTAACCAGTGCAGAGTACAGGGGGAGAATAGAGCTCCCTGCTCCTGCTGGCCACACTATTCCTGTTGCAGGCCAGGATGCCATTGGCCTTCTTGGCCACCTGGGCACACTGCTGGCTCATGTTCAGGTGGGTGTCAATCAGCACCCCCAGATCCCTTTCTGTTTGGCTGCTCTCCAGCCACTCCCACCCCAGCCTGTAGCTCTGCATGGGGTTGTTGTGGCCAAAGTGCAGCACCCGGCACTTGGATTTGCTGAACGCCATCCCCTTGGACTCTGCCCATCTGTCCAGGCGGTCGAGGTCCCGCTGCAGAGCCCTTCTGCCCTCCAACCCAGCAACATCAGCCCCCAGCTTGGTGTCATCTGCAAACTCAATGCCCTCATCCAGATCACCAATGAAGATGTTAAAGTAGATGGGGAAATTACTGAAGGAAGTGATGCAAAACTAGAAAGAAACTCTACAAATTAACACCTACTATCAGATTACAGTAGCCGAAACAAGTCATGGGCAGGCAGCATAAGACAAAACAACGGAGGTCTGTGGAGAGTAGGACATGGAAGCATTTCACAAGCTACAAACTCAGTATACTTGTATGAGGACGGAGGTAACACAACCACAGATTACTAAGCAACCATACTGTATAAAGTCAAGGAAGCATCACCATGTAGATCTTGAAAGGTACCAAATGAAAATGTAAATTATTCTAGAAAGTTGTAAAATAATTTATGCACTGTATTTAACTGAGGGATGGAGAGTTTTTCCTTTCTAGGCTACCAGTTAGACCATTTTCAAGTTTCAATCACTAATGATTGAAAGGTTGAGGAAGGACTGTTTACGAGGTCTTGCAATGACAGGACAAGGGGCAATGGGTTTCAACTGGCAGAGGGGAGATTTAGACTAGATGTTAGGAGGAAGTTCTTTACAGTGAGGGTGGTGAGGCACTGAACAGGTTGCTCAGGGAGGTTGTGGCTGCTCCTCCCTGGTGGTGTTCAAGGTCAGGTTGGATGAGGCCTTGAGTGGACTGTACTAGTGGGAGGTGTCCCTGCCTAAGGCAGGGGTTTGGAACTAGATGATCCTTGAGGTCCCTTCCAACCTTACCATTCTATTATTCTATGATGTATGTCCACAGACAGTGGATGAAGGCAGGAAGAGGAGAAAAAAGAAAAGGAGGGGGAAATAAAAAAGAGTCTGGAAAACTGCAACACAAGTCCATGTCCATGGAAAATTGTTATTTGGGCCTTACCATTCTATGATTCTATGATATCTGTATTCTTGTAAGAGTTGAACAAAGCAAAACTGAGCTCACATTTTAAGATACTGACATTCAGTAATTTAAACACTCTGATTTGTAGTCCTAAACAATTTTTTTGTTATCTAGCACACAGATTTTTTCCTACACAGATTCATTTTGCTCTGGGTGCTGCACACCTCCATACCTGTCCTGACTAAGCTCTTAATGCATTCTACTAGGTCAACCAGCCAGGCCACTCCAGGGCATCATGGGTGTTGAAATTAATATAAAAAAAAAAATTCACCCATGAATGACTTACAAAGCCACTTCCAGGGAGGAAGTTTATTCATTTACATAGGTAAGTGAATACCCAGCAGATGAGGTCCTCTTCCCAGAGGCAAATCAGTCATGGTGGGATGTAGGGACTTCTCAGTGCACTACTGCTGAGAAGTGTTGCACAAGCATTTGGTGACACCAGACACTCAGACATCTGGACGGAGACATGGGCAAGGTCTGGTTTGGACTCACTCTGCAGACACTGTGTTTAGCTTTCCTTAGTCAGCAGCAGCACCTTGTACTTTCCCCACCCTTCCACATGCCTCTCAGTTTAACTGCCAGCTTCACCCCAAACACCGAGAACCCTTCTGATTCTTGCAACTAAAGGGTCTTCTGCCACCTGGATATGGGAACTTTCTTGCACTCCCTTTACAACAACATAGGAACAGTCATGGTACGTGGGCGTTACCACATAACCTTCTCAACAGTTCCACGGAATAAAAAAATCCTTCCTTTAAAGTACCTTGTTAAATTTGTAGAACTTAGTTCATGCTCCCAAAGTTGCTTTAACAAAACTGAAAAGTCAGAAATCAATATGTACATCTCCAGCTTCAGTCGAACCGAAGTAGGATGTTAGAATTCTTAACACTAAGTCTGAATTTCTCTGGAAAAACATATAAAACATAGCATTTTGCATTTGTTTCTCACTATAAATGTACTTAAATCATTGCTCAGCATATTTAGGATATTCTAGTATGTCACTCATCTGTTCAGGTCAAGGACACGCAGCCCTACAGGTGGGGGACAAAGTGTCAGTAAAACATCTTTAAGCAGAACCGAAACTGCTAGAAGAAACCTTTTCCTATGAGGTCTATGATTTAACAGAGTACACCAGAAAAAAATGTAAAGTTGAGGCATACATCATCAACACAGGGCCTCTCACCTGCATCAGATGGTATTTTGTTCGATTTATTTAAAGTCTGTCTTAAATGGCTTTAAATGGCTTTAAAATTCTGTAACGGGAAAGAAAAGTTCTTTTTGAGAAAGGATCCAGGCAACCTAACATTTGCCAGTGCATACCCAGCAAAGGAGTCTTTGGAGAGTAACATTTGCCAGTGCATACCCAGCAAAGGAGTCTTTGGAGAAATGTGAAGATGTGAGACTCTTCAGGAAAGCAGAGAAACCGGTAGGCAGTTAGTGAAGTAAGATGTATTACTTCCTCTTCAAAACAGGCGGGAGCACTCCCTTCCAGAAACACTCATTTCCCAGGAAAAACGATTGTGAAAAGTGGTTGTTTGTTTTGTATCCACTTTAACAATGAAATGTGCCGGTTACAAGGTTGTAAAGTACTGTCCTGGGGCAAGCTTTCAGGTTAAAACAGGGAGATGAGTAAGAGATGGGTAGGAGAACTCAGAGACATCTGATGAGTTTCCAGACAGCTTGAAACAGACATTTACCATTACAAAGAGTCTGCAATTCTCAAAACATTAAGAAACTTAGTTTCAGGTTTTTAAGTGGATGATGGCAGCAATCAATGTATTTGCATCACACATTAGCTGACACCCAGTCCTTTAAGCAGAAAACCAGGTACAGCATTTATCACTGCCATTCCCACTTAACCCTTCCACTCCCTTTTACCTTATTATTCATGACTGGGCAAAATGAAGTTCCATTACAGCTATGTTTATATAAAGAAATACCAAGAAGCACTGAAGGAATTTGCATAAATCCAAAGAGAGAGTTTCCCCTAGTAAAGTCTTCTGCTGAGCCAGGATAAATTTATGTGTCCTCAGATAAAGGTCTCAGAAGATACAAAAAGATCTACATCAGTGTGGCAGGCTGGATTCTACATAATGATTTTTTTTTTTCACCTGAGTCAACGGAATCAAGTTGTAACTCTGGGTAAGAGAGTGCACCAACCAGATGTCTTGTCTCCCAAAGGCAGTAAAACTGCCTCCCATAACACAAAGTCCAGTCCCTCAGGAGAAGTCAGAAACATCCACACCTCACCCACTGCCCCTCTTGGATGGTGGTCTGATTCTTGGTACAGGTTCTTCTATTTGTGCCTACCTCCTCAGAAGTGTATTCCACAGGTTGAGAGCACTGCAATTACAATTACTGACATTTTTTTTAAATACCAGCATGAGTATCATGTTAAAACAAATATTGCTGGATCAATTAAAAAAAAAAAGAAAAAAGTGATTTTAGAATAAATTCCAGATCTGCAGAACCACCATTACATTTCTTTTCTTCATGGCAGAAAACAAGTTCCTCAACTGCCTGCAGCAACAGTGAACAAATTACTGCTGAGAAGTCTTTTCCAAGCTTAAAAGATTGTATAATTCTCTTTGATGAAAGAACCATGATTCTGCTGTTTATTTTTTAGCCACAGAAATAATAACCATGCCTATGACACCTACTCTGATCAAGATCTTTGCATTTTGATCCGATTCCACCAACCAATACCAAACAAAGGCACTCCTAAAAACTAACCTCCATCTCTAATCTAATTTTAAAGAAATAGTTATATCTTAACATCCATTAAGCTCTATTAAATCTCCTTTAGCTTAAGCAAACAACTACTATCAAAACAGAATCTCACAGCACAGATGCTGCGCTTCTACAGAAAAGATAGGTTTCTCCTCCCATACGACTCAAACAATGTATTCTTCATTACTGTAAGTACTTTACCACTTGAAATAAGAGGGAAAAGGAGCAACTGACCTGGTCCAGAGAAGAACACTGAATTCAGTGAAGCAGATTTTTCAAAAGTTGCATACATGCCGACGGCAAAAACGCTTACCTGCTGAACATCCACATCTAATCATGATTCAATGACTCGGTCCACCTGCAAGTGATCCTATTAAAATCAGTTTAGATACTAAAGTCGGCTGCTAGTCAGAGCCTGCACTTCACCCAACAGTATTCACAGTGCCAGAGTTTTGGTAACGGTATGGTGACAATACTTCTCAAAATGGTATTTTTTATTAAATGTCAAAAAGCGCAGCTTATGTGGCACGTGGTAACATATACAGATCTTTAATGCAGAAAACACTGGCTTATCCAGTGGTCCTACAACTTACCTGTGGCTTGGCAGAAGAGGTGAAAGGGTCCCCCAACACTAACATGCTGTGCCTGGTCACTTAGGAAAGGTGGCAACAATATGACCTTTACAGGGTCTGCACTAGACCAAACATCAGGCTGGGTGCTGGTGGGTGAAGGAGGTGAATCACTTCCCACACAGGACAAAAAGGAGGTACCAGTAGGAGGGAAAGGTATAGGAGATGAGGCTGTGTGACAGAAGAGGACAGAAAAGAGAAAAAAAAAAAAAGGAAAGAAAAAAAGAGGGTACTGAGGAAAAAAGTTCTAAGAAATACATCACACACTGAAGAAACAATGTAAAAAAGACAAATGAATTTTAGAATGGTAATAAGAGGAAGTGTCCTTACGCCTCTAGACAGGAGCGCTTTCCTCCTTCACCCATGTTTCTTTTTCCACCCTTCCAATCCCTCCCCCTGAGCTATAACCCATTCAACCAGAGCCCAGGAATCTGCTTCAAACTCATCACAGAAGTTTTTGCTTTCCTCCCTTAAAGGAAACCACAAGGAACATTAGTGCTTGCAATATGGAAAGTGGTGTTATTGCGTCAAGTTTCAAGAAAGTCAAGTTTTAATACAATTTATTTTAATATTTATTCTATGTACATAATTAAAAATAGAAAAATAAAACCAAACTGAATCTTATAAAATATAAACTGTTTACACTAAGATGGTCTAAGTTATGCTTGCGCAGAAGTCCAACAGAGAAGCAGCTCAGGCATACTGCTGTTTACCGTTAAAATGTATTCTACTCCTAGCAATAATTACAGAAAGATGCAGTGAGAGGAACAATTCTTCCAAACTGTACCGCACAAAACACTTTTACAGACAAACAGTGCTGCTGTGAACCAAGCTGAGGAACAAATGCACATTTTCACGTTAGCAGCCATGATTCACATAAACAGTTCAAACAACTGATTGTTTGAGCAGCTCCAGTTTCAGTCTCCAGTTGCATAGGAGATCGGAAGTTGTCATCCAGAACGGGTGACACTGCAAAGATTTGTCACAAAAAGAAGCTGAACTATTTCTGAATTGAAACAAAACAAAAAACAAACAAACAAACACACAAAAAAAGGCAAGTTCTTCTGATCAGGCTGTATCCTAACAGTCCATTACAATGAATCACTAGCTGAAGTACTGCAGTTCACTCTTCTTGAGTCCTGTTTTGTTTCCACATTGCAGAAAAATCCTCTCCATGCGACTGCTGACAGTTGCTTGCCTGTACTGTTTTGTTGAACAAAAACAAAACATAGAACCAAAACTAAAAAAAAAAAAATTTAAAAAAAATCACTTTTGTATAGAAAATTAGAATATGACTATGTTCAGGTTGCTGCTTAACGGGAGGAAACAAAACAAAAAGAGATGGAAAAAAAGCATTATTATTTCCTCCTTCTTCCCCAGTTACTCCATGTTTTGTACTGATACCATCGTACCTACATTTCTAGAAAGCAGCAAAGAAAAAAACCTTTACGCAAGATTATCCCTGAGAGTCTTACACAAATCAAGCCAATGCTATCCCCATTATACCTCAAAATCTTACTTAAAATGCAGTTAAAAAAGGAAAAAAAATAACTTTAGCCAACTAAAGAGACCTAGTGTTCCAAACACAAAGCATAAAATTAATCACTAGAAGCAAAGGAAAAAAAAAAAAAAGTGTCCTGTCTGGACAAAAGTCTATAATTTACCAATCTGATAAACTAAACTTAATTTCCAATTTGGAATTAAAATGAAACTAGGTCGTCTTTTTTTTTTTTTTTTTTTTTTTTTTTTTTNTTTAAATAAAAAAAAAAAAGGTGTTTTTTTTTTTTTTTTTTTTTTTTTTTAATGGCAGCTAAAAATATGTGTAGACTGAAGTACTTTTTAAAGCCAACTGAATTATAAAGTCACTCTCATCCTATGGAAGAACAGGGTTGAAGTATAAGCAGGTAACTGTTTACTAGAGTGATGCGTTTGATGAGGGCAAAGTCTGGAACAAACAAATGGTGATCTGAAACTGGCCATTTATAAAGAAAAAAAAAAAAAAGGACAAAAACCACAAGATGCTATTGGTCTGCAGACAAGAACACCACTTTCTCTAATCTTGCGAGATCTGAATGCAAATTGGCTTGCTGTACAGCATAAGTATGTATCCCCACTATGGCTCAGCTGTCACACACACACTCTCTGTGCTCAATTAGCTAGCCACAGGACCACAGCTGATTTTCACCACTGAAATGGATGATTGGGTCCTTCAGTCTCCCTCTGCGTCTGAGTCGGCATACTTGAGCTCACACTTGACATCAAAGGGCTTGTCCTTGGCCTCTCGGGATGCCTGCAAATCTGCAGGCTGCAGCTGGCTGCTCCCACAGTCAGGCTCAGTTTCATAGCCAGTGTCATGTGCCGGCTTTGGCTGCTCACCGCTCTGGTGGCTGACGCTGCCCTGTTCCACCAGTGTCTCCTTCACACTTTGCTCACAATCAGAAAAATCTGACTTTGTTTTCTTCTTACCAAGCAGCATAACAGAGCGGAATTTCAAGCACTGCCCTGGCAAGTACCCTTTGTAACAGTTGTAGGAGAGTAGGCACAAGAAAAGAATAAAAAAGAAGAGGAAGAGGAACATCAGCAGGAAGTTATCATTTGACTTGAGGAACATTGTCTTTTCTGGAACTGCATCAGGAATTGAATTGATGAGCTCTGTGTTAGAGGCTGCACTTGTTAGGACAGAGCCAATAGGCTTTGTTACTATCCTTGCTGTTGTTACTGGTACCATATGAGTAGTAGAGGTGTGAGCAGTAGACCCCTCGGCTGACACCGCAGACACTTTTGGCACGTCACCATTACCTTCTGTTGGTACAGCTGCTGCAGTGGGGTCCACTGTGGTATGCTGAATCTTTTTCAGTTCCAAAACATGTTTGGCCAGCACTTGAGAGAATTTCTTATTCTTCACTTTTTCTTCTGACAAACATTGATAAACACCACTGTCTCCTTCCGATAAATTGAAGATGAGCAGTGCCTTTTCCAGCAGACGGTACTTGGGACTCTCCACTCTCAGCACATCATCTTTGAACTTCCAAACTACCTGTGCCAGATTGGACTTTTGAGAACACTTGAGTTCTGCTGTGCTCCCATGCTTGAAAGTATGCTGTAGAGAATTCTCGCTTACTTTATCTGGAACATCAAAATAAAGATGCAGAATGTCAGCAATGATTCCCATTTGCTCTGATCTGCACAGTTTCATGAGACTGTCATAGTGGAAAAGCAAAGACAAAGGCATTCAGATTGCCTCACAAGGCTGAGATGACTGCATACAAAAATCTCTGTGAAATGCCAAGCTACAGCTGCGTGCAGGATATCAAGACAGACTAAGAGACAGGGCAGATTAAGGTCTAAGACAACCTCCACTTCTAGATAAAGAAGAGACACTACTGATAAAAGAGGGATGTGGACATGCTGAAGCGTGTCCAGAGAAGGGCCACAAGGATGATCAGAGGGCTGGAGCACCTCTGCTATGAGGACAGATTGAAAGAGTTGGGACTGTTCAGTCTGGAGAAGAGGAGGCTTCAAGGTGACCTTATTGTGGTCTTCTAGTATCTGAGGGGGCCTACAAAAAAGCTGGGGAGGTACTTTTTAGGATACCAGCTCGTGACAGGATCAGGGGGAATGGAGCAAATATGGAGGTGGAGAAGACAGACTGGACATGAGGAGGAAGTTCTTCATCATGAGAGTGATGAGACCCTAGAACAGGTTGCCTAGGGAGGTGGGTTGAGGCTCCATCCGTGGAGGTGTTTAAGGAAAGGTTGGATGAGGCTCTAGCCAGCCTGATCTAGGATACGGTGTCCCTGCTCATGACAGTGGGGTTGAAACTAGATGATCCTTGCGGTCCCTTCCAACCGTGACTGATTCTATAATTCTATTCTATGATTCTCAAGGAAGTGTGCATTTGAGGCAAGTCTGTTTGGAGACAAGATGCTGAATTTATTTAGTACCACTTTATATGCAATTAATATATTTTAAGTAACTTGGAAACTACAAAATACCTATAAATTGAACAAAGTGCTGTTGCTTAACCTAAACTAAACCGCTTTCTAAAATATATCAGCACTTAGGTCACACTCAATGCAACAGTATACACTAACAAAAAAAAAACCCAACAAGCAAAACTGTCAGGGTGGTCCACGTCTTGCTTGGATTAGAAATAAAAGTGAAGTAAATCAAACTCTGAAGAGGTTTGTTTACTGCAATACAAATCTCCAGTAACACAACTGTTCTATAAGATCTTCTGGATCTGGTAGCAGCAGCACATACTGTGAAGAAAGGATTTGTGGTTACTTGCCTTAAAGCACTACGGAGGGTACTTCAGCTGCTCTGTATCATGTTCTGAGTCCCCCTCTCACCATAAACCCATCATTTTTAGGATCATCACACCTGATCCAGCAGCAATAACCACACCCTTAGCCAGGCTCAGAGTAAACTGTCAAATGCTGTATCACAGACAGAGGCCTCTGCACTGTAAGTACTTATGGTAAATACTGTGTTCATTCACAAGTCGCTGTTGAGGTGCCCCTGTTCGTTTCAGGGGTTTGTGCACTGCACGCTGAAATGCACACAAGCACAGACATTTTAAGACAACATGCAAGCCGTACAGATGCTTCAAAAGCAGTTATCTCATACCTTTTAACATCTAGATGAATGTCCAGACAATCACAAAAAAATGAGCCAAATGAAACATTAACTCTTTCACTACTACACCTAAATATATGAAATGGCTCTTCAAGGATCAACTCACCAGAACAAGATGATGCATCTCCACCTATGTTCTGGATCCAGTTCCTGTAAAAGGAAGTCCAAGCATTACAACTACTTCCTTCTGGTTGCCTATCTTCTCATACTAGGTAAGACTTGTCTTAGCTAACTAGCACAAGCAGACAGGGATGGATAGGGAAAAGTCTGCATGTAATAGCATTCTGTTAAGAAAATGTCAGTTCTCTGTAGGGGCAAAGACTGATGCAATACTGAGTATAACTGAGAGGTAACCAAAGGGTAGCATTACCTTTCAATTTCACTTTCTTTAAAAATATCAATGCAGGAAGCTTCCAGGGGTTTCCAAGCACAGTAAGGATCCCTTGCTAAAACACAGTCAACACAAGTGGTATACTTGTCACAGAACGCCAACGGAGACTGAACCACACCAGAATTTGAACCAGCATAGAGGTATCTTCTGCCCTAAAAGACCCCAAGCAAACAAACAGCAGCCAATCACTTTCTCGAGTCTGTACAATGCAATCCACAACATTAAAAAAATTAAACCAAAGCATAGTATACATACAGACATGTTGCAAAAACATTATGATTAGCTTTCATTTCTAGAAAGGAAAGGAAAATTATCTGAAAATAGTTAGCAATGTTGGAAGTCTAAAATGACAAAAGAACACAAACCTGAAATAAATGCAGTTTATAAGAATGGAAATTAACCAGTTCTAAGCATGGCTTGTCCCACAAATACAAAGACACTGACAGTCTTTGTATGAGGTAAGGCAAGCCTGTGCTGATGACAAGCCTGCTGCAGGCACAAGCAAGCCTGAACAGGCAAGGCTTGTGGTATATAGGATCTGCTCCTGGTTAACTCAAAGCAGCCCTGTTGACTTGAAGCTTTTTCCCAGTAGAGGTTCTGAAGGCACATGAACACCAGCTTTACAAAAGTCAAAAGCAGCTGCCTACCTGCTACCTGAAGAAGAAACACTGGATAGTGTTCAAAAAGAAATGGTACTGGCATCACACCTAGGAAGAGTGAGCTATAAACACAATGGCTGCTTGACTCACTGTTGCTGGAGATCCCAAACAAGTGTCACACAAGCATGCAAAAAAAAGACCACACTCCTCCCAAACATCCCTCTCATAAAAGGCAGGAAGCTGCCTTATTTCACTAACCTGTTTCGAAGCTCAAGGAAACAGATGTCTAAAGGTACACAGTGAAGTTATACATTATGGAAAGGTTCAAGAGAGAGGCCTGTGCTGCAACCCAAGACATTGCCAGCAATTGACCCTCTAGTCCTTTCAAGAGGCTGTGCATACAGAGCTGAACAGCACAGCCATCTTGAGGGTGGCCTGGCCCCATCCTGAGCTGAATACCAAGCAAATTTATCAGCAATCTACTATAGTTGTCAAGGCCAAATAGCAAGACCCAAGCACAGAGTGACTCTGTGTACTGCAGACATATGGATCTCAGTTTGCAGAAATGTAGTTAGAGGTCATATCTGCAGTGAGACTGCAAGATTCCTGGAGAATGAACTTGGCCACAAAGTAACAAGTGCACTGCCAAGACAGACTTTTGGTTGACATTCTCCTAAGATCTCATGTTTGTGGTGCAAGACATTTGCTCTTGACATCTGAAACAGTCTCAACAGGACAACTATAAAGGGACCTAAAGGCTGAAATTAGGTTTGGGGCTTGCTGGCACTCTTTCACTAAGAAAGTAGGAGGTTTTATCATGATAACTCTGAGCAGGTTAGTCTTTTTAATGCAACAATCATGAAGAAAGTCTGCCTCAAGCCAACAAATGATGCATTCTGACTAGCAGCACTCTCTAGAAGAGACCAAGAGACAAGGCCAAATAGAAATAATTCTGGATCCATCTCATATAAGCTGTGCAGACAGCTTTCAAGGAAACTCTTGACACTGGAAGATGAAAGGCAAAGCTGGTCAAAAAAGAACCTGATAGCACTGCTGGGAAGACAGACTTTGAAAGACAATCAAGCTTCAAAGACATACAATCAAATGCAGTCTTTTCGCCCTGAAATTTAACTTGAGTTAGTGCTGTAAAATGCTGCAGTGTTCACAGACGGAGGTCTGCAGTGTTGGGAGACATATGACTTCCTAAGAAAAGCTTCCCATTCTGCTGGAAAAAATCCCCCAATGCACTGAGTGCTGCTTACCTCTTCGGCACCCCTGCTAGCTAGCATACAAACAACAGTGCAACACAGCGCATCGGTTGTCTCAGCATGGTTCCCAGCTGGCACATCTATGAGTCCAGAGAATGTGCAGCAAGCTGAGTAGACCATTTAAAAGAACTCCAAACACGTATTTCAGTCAAGTGGGAGTTATGAAGATTTACTGTAGGGTTATCTGACTCTTCTCACCGCCCTCCAAACAAGTGAAGAAATATGGGCAGGGCCTGGAGACTACAGCAATAATGTCTTCAGAAAGGACTCTGACTCCAGAGAGATCTGAAGGTGACTGTCAGGGTAAAGGCCATTACCCATCTTGTGGTTAAATCCATTACTATGGGATGGTGCTACACACATGACAATTCCAGCTCTATGAAAGCCTTGACTAGCAACTGACTGATTTTTACTATCATGTCTAAGGACAAACATGTGTTTTCGCGCTGAAGTGCAGAAGTAATCCCTGCTTGGGTGGCACTGAAACCACGCAGGTCTCATGACTCTTAACACCTGACACCACTCCTCTGCTACACCTTCTCACCCTCTAGGGTCTTTTTCCTCATGAATTTGCAATGGCTACAAGGGGTCAGGATTTTTACGTGGCTCCTAACCTGAAATCCGGTTCCTTCAAACACTTTGCAGCTCTTGGCTTCAGCACATGGAATCCAAGTGAAGACTTGTGGTGAAGACCTGTGCTACCCCCACCTTCCCAACAACAACACACCTTCAGTAGTTTGCCACCTAGCAAACACAGTGAAACACAGCAAGCAATACATGCCACAGCAGCTGGCTCTGTGCACTGTGACAGTCCTCTTTTGTCGCTGCAAAGTGGTACTAAAATGCTCTGAGAGACAGCAAAATCAGATGAATACAGTGGTACTTATAGCACTTACTTTTTTGGATGACAGTAAGAGAGTTTGGACTGGCTCAAAATTTGGAAAAAGCTGTGTTTCTTCAATGATATGCATTCCATTTTCATAACTGATAGCCTTATGCAAGGCTCCTCGATCTGAAACAACAAAGCAACACATTTAGGTAGATTCTTGAAATAAAAAAGCAGTAAAAAAAATTGGACAGTTTCTATAAATTGTCTCAATAATCTGCTAGTTGTTCGTCTGAAGACTTCACACAACTCTTTGTCAATGGCAACCATTGCACTTGCCATTATAAGGAGCTCTGAGCAAGACATAACATTTTGGGACAAATAATGACCACTTAGGGATTATTTTGTGTGGTTTTGCTGCACCCACTACAGCACTGAGGGTTTTTTTCTGCAATACTTCTTCAAAGCATTTAAGACTCTCCATCTAATCATCATGGCCATTCTTTTTAAATGAAAACAGCATCTGTTATCAAAACACTGAAACACGGAAATCTCAAGAGTTTGTTAGAACATACTTCGGTGCCTTATAATCAGTGCCTAAAGGAGAGAAAAAAAAAAAACTTCTACAGAACTCACCTGTGCTAATGAACATAACATCATATATGGTCCCATTGAGTGCTCTGACTCTGTCTACTACAATCTGAGTATACTTCACATCTCGTTTTACTAGTCGGGGTCTGTCTCCCACTGGAGTCACCGAGTCATCCATTAAAGGATGATCTTTAACAAACTGCAACGTTTTGTCTGGTAAATTCAGAGAACTCACATAGTTTGAGGCTCTGGCTTCATTGTTTATACACTAGTGGGGGGAGGAACAAATGAAAAAAAAACAACATAATTGCATCATTTACTTACACAAACTAGAGACAATTAACATCACCTGCATGCAGCTTCTCTTCTGCATTTTGGCCTTCAACCATAGCTTTACATTACAGTCATTCTACGACAGAACGTCCCTCAGGTCCTGTAGCACTTTGGCATCTCTGATGTACTAAGTTCTGGACTACCTTTGTTTGGGCCCAAAATGTCATGCTCTTAAATGCTTTTTATCTGTTACCTCATCCAGGAGCAAGAAGATGATGGCAGAGAAGATGAGAAATCAAGTAAAGTGTGAAAGAGAGCCGGCACTATGAACATTTTAGTTTGCACTGCACTGCATCATAGAGTGGTTTGCATTGGCAGGAACCTCAAAGATGTAGTTACATCCCTCCTGCCATGGGCACAGGCACCTTCCAGGATAAACCTGCTAAATTCACTGAGACAATGCCATGATTGGTGTATGTCGTGGTAGGCCTAAATAGGCCAAAGGCGGGCTTGTACATGTCCTGGCTTGCCCAGGTGTGCTCCTCTGCTCCCCCCTCCTTCTGTGCTGGGGGTGGCAATGACAGGAAAGGGGAAAAAGCCCTGCCTTCGCCTAATATGGTCAAACTGGGCAAAGTGCCATCCTGATTGGTTAATCTATGTCCAAAGGCCCATTAGGTTCAGGTTGAATGGATTCAAAGGGATGAGCAGGTAGCACAACATGGGCTCTCTGCTATTGTATCCGTGCCTGCTTACTACCTCACTGATACTGAGCTGTGGCTCTGATGCCTCCATGTGTTCGGCCTGCACAGCCAGCGTGACACCNAGGAAAGACTTCAAGCCTCTTGTAATCATTAATTGCCTTCTGCCATAAGCAGAAAGGAGCTTCGTGTGTCCATCCGGTGGCTAAGCAGGATAACTAACTGCAAGCGGTGTAAGTGACCACGCAAACCTTCTCTGCCAGTAAAAATGTTTGCTTATGCTAGTTGCCTTTAAAGTGTTCCAGTTTGCCTGTTCCCTGTATGTATAAGTTTCCAAACCGTGCGTTTTTGAACCTTGTATATAAGTTTCGTGGTGAGATTTAATGTTAATAAACAGCTTTCATAGTTACTAACAGTCCTGCTCTGGACATCAAAATTAATATCAATTATTAATATTGCATAATTTCGCCACAGTGTACTTCTGTTTATCTGAACTAAAAAAGTATTTCATGTTGCCTCATGCATACTGACATCTATTTCACTGCTGGAAAATTAGTAAAGAGATAATGAAACATACAAACCCAGCAAGTAACTCCATTATAAATCAGAAACCCTGTTGTGATTCCTAAATGCAAAGTTCAGGATAATTCACTAGAAAGTTTTTCTAGAAAAATCATTACAACGAAAATCATCCAGATTAAGGCAAACTAAAATTAACCTTTAGTAGGTTATCTTATGGTTTCCATTTACTTTACTCCTACACACTGAAACAATGACTAGCCATTAGATCCAAGATTACAGAAACTTACTGCACCAGGTCGAGGATGAGGAATTTCCCCATTGTACCGTACCCACTTTGTATGAGACTGCTCTACTGTAGCGCTCTGCATATACTTCCCTTTTGAGAAAACCTCTTCTACAGTCGACAGATTGTATGCACACACTGCTGACAACCCCACATTATTCCTGAAAGTTCAGGAAGAAAGGAAAAAAAAAAAAAGGATGAATTATTGTTTCTTGTAATAAACCAACTTCAATGAAAAGTATTTAATCTAGAGAAAGGATACACCACACTTACAGCTGTGGGGTGAAGACTCCATATATCACTGGTTCCTTCAAAGTTGGAGACTTGAGAATAAAAACATCATTGATAATATTGAAAATTAAATTCTTATCAGGGATGGTACAAATCAATCTGGCCTTGAGAAAGGAAGTCCACTTTTTCTGCAAGGTCCTTAATCCTCCTTGGTCCCTCTTTCGATGTTTAAAAAAAAATAAAAAATAATGAAAAGTGTTTATGAGAAAACTTAGCAGTGGTTCTTTAATGCAAAAATGTTGCTATGAAGTATGAAATTACTGAGCTTTATTATTTTCTAACACTTAGTCTACAGCAACAGCAATAAATGTTAAAATCTTTACCAACAGTAAAGTAAGAAAGTCACAGGAAAAATAGCTGATTCAACAAAATGATGCAGAATGGCTTCTGTCAACAAAGAGGTAAGATGAGATGTAAAACCCACCAAAGACTGTATTCAGCAACAGTTGGAAAATTGAGATGGGCAAAACACTCTTCAGAAGGAATTATAAGAATAAGTAAGACAAGCATGAAGGTATTCTAATGTCCCTTCAGAGAAGTAAGTAACACTTGTTTTGTCTGTGACAGCTAAACTATTATTTAAATTCTAATTTTGCACTATGCACTTAAACTTGCTTATGTTAATAATTAAAAGAAATTCAGCAATCAGTTACCACCTTTATTAAGGATTAAGTACCAAAGCTTAAATAACTATATACTGACTAGAAACCTGTCAAAGTATTTGGTAGTCAAGCTGTAGCTCTATTACTTTATTTCGAACAGCAGAACACTTTTGAACACTATTAATATTTCCCATTCATTATCCAGTGAGAATAACTAATTATAAATGCTTATAGATTTGCAATCTGTCATAGATTCCTGTTTTAAACAAGCAGTAGAAATACAGCTCTCATTTTGCACAATACTGGACATTTAATGGATGCTCTAGCTGTCAGTGGAACATAGTAAGAAGTCCCACTTAAAGCTCCCTCCAGCACTCTCTTGTTATTGATGTTCTGTTATTGATGTTCTGACTTCCACATTAAAATAGAAAACAGTTAAGTCAAAATGAAACATCTCCATCTCATCAAAATGAAAATTGTCAGACACATTTCCTGTTGTGTGGAGGCAAAAAACAAACAAACAAAAAAAAAAAAAAAAAAAAANAAAACAAAACAAAAACCCAAACCTCCTCAGGGGACAGATACATTCCACTTTAAAAGTTTGTTAAATCAACATTTTTTACTGGAAAAAAACTTTTCTAGTAGCAAGATTTTTTAACTTAAAACTTCTACGTAGATGTAAACACAGCATGTGTGACAGAATCAGGCTGTTGGTGATCATTTCCCTTGAAGGTCTCACAGCTTTAATAGCTTCATGGAGCTCGCATCTGCTATACCACAGACAAGAGCTATTCTGCTGTGGACACAGATACAGTTCTGTCTGTATACAGATAACTGAAAGTAACTTCTATTATCCCAGCTCAGGAAATTCCACATAAGAGTTGTTTTAAAAAAAAAAAGAAAAAGAAAGCCAGGGGAAGCAATTTTTCTGTTACTGGCTTATGTGGTGGTCGGGTTTTTCCACCAAGAGGTGGGAAGAACCTTCAGATGTACTTTAATTTTATCACAGTGCAAAAACAAATCAAGCATTTGTTCCTAAAGCAACAATTATGCTTTCTCAGTTCTGGTGAACTGATTGCAACTGATGATTCACTAAGTTCAGCCACCCCCTAGTCCACAACAATAAATGCTTTTAAACACAGACACATACACAGAGAATTCTAGTTGAATTAGTAAAAGTAAACTGAACTATATCTCACCTTGCACACTCTAGCAATTCTTGGAATCATCAGTTTTCCAACAAATTCATACTCCACAGACACCTCAGTGAAAAAGAAGTATATCTTGTCATCATCTCCATCTGTGCTGTTTTGTTCTGCTCTTATTACATCAGCAAAAACAAAATTTGGCTCTGTAGACACAAAGAGAATAATTTTAAATTATGTATGAGGCTACTAATTTTGATTCCCTCAGAAACTCTCTAGAAGTCCTCCTTAGCCGAAACCTCAAACTACATTTACCTGCTCTCCAGTCACTGACCTGCATATACAGTTTGCTCTTCATAATCAATAGCATTTCTATAAAACCAGACAAAAATACCAAACCCACAAATCCTATGTCAAAGTACCAAGATACCTTACAGATCTCTATGATCTAATACTTCATTATTTTAACATTCTTCAGTCCACACTCAAGTGTGGTTTTCTAACAGGTCTGTAGAGGTACGTTCCCAAATCTGCCTCACCTTCATTTCAGCTATTAGCTGAAACATTAAAAGTGACAGTATCATTACAACCTGTATTACAAAACTTGGTATCCTACACTTGTTTGGACAAAAGGCATTTCCCAGCATCTGCTAACTTCATGATTCCAGTATTTTTTGTCAGAATGCCAAAAAACACTGGGCATTCACAAAATTCAGAGACTTTTGAAATTCAGGAACTGAAAGCATGAGGAACCATCAGCAGCTCAATTTGAAAACCCATTAGGAGACCAAAACCATTCTCTTCCTTACCTTTGAACTACTGTATTGAACTACTAATGCTGAACTACTGTAAGAATGAACAAGTAGATAGAAAATAAACTGTAGGCCTCTAACACCAAGTTGAAACTTGTATGATTTGTAGCTGGCTTTATTGCCAACGCTGATAAAAATCCTGAAATTTCAAAGCAGAATCTCCTGATGGCACACACTAGACAATTGCCTCATACCCCAGATAAGACATTTGAACTCTTTGTCTCTAACAATGAAAAAAAGGAAGAAAGTATCTGGGTGAGCCAGATCTTGTGCCCGCTTACCATTAAGCCAAGGTATCGCATACTCCGTTCTCAGAGGACTCTGGTGAGAGTGCCGTGAAATGATAGGTTCACTTCCCAAGAAATTGTAAGAAGTACCGGAATAAAGCTCCTCATCTTTAACATAAAACCAAGCGGTTTAGATTTTCTTATGCACTGGATACCAAAAAAGGATGCATAAATATTTCAGAAGACTATGTAAGCTTAAACTTCCCACCAGAAAAGATAAATAAGGATTTCCTCCAAACTGTTCCAGATGTGTCTTCTATGTTTACATTTCTGCTGATCATTCTGAAGTCTGACATTTCAACACTTGGGTTTATTATTGCTTTTACACAAGAAAATGCTATAAGTCAGTATTCTTTTTCTGATATTTTAGCACTTAGCATGTAAGCCTACATTTCATGTGCAAACATGCAATTTTTCTTTAAGAAATGCCACAGAAGTTTTGAATTAAATTATTCTACTGTTTGACTATGCCATCATTATTCAAGCTCAACTATCAATAATTTAAGAAACAGAGCACAGTGTTCTCACTTCCTGTTTCACGTTATTTTGAGCTTCTCTTTTATGGTTGTGTGACACTAAGGTACAGCCATGAACTCTGCTTTCACCAAATTAAGATCCAGTGGTGTCTAACCACACTATAATATAATTGCAACCAGTAGCTTACTCCTCTACTCTGTCTCACAGATGTCTTCAGGACAGCTAAAAAAATTCTACTTGTGTCCTGTGGTTTAGGCACAGCCAGCAACTATGCACCACACGGCTACTTGCACACTCCTCCCCCAAATGCGTTCCAAGAGATGGGGAATGAGAAACAGGAGAAAAAGATAGAACTCCTGTGTCTGAGTTAAGAAGAGTTCAGTGGAACAACTCAAAGACAGAAGAAACAACAGTAATGACAATACTACCAATAAGACAATATATAGAACTAGAGATGTAAAACAACTGCTCACTACCTGGAACCCATCACTACTGCCTGCTCCACTTAGTCCACTGTTCAAATTGTGCGTGCATCCTCTGGTCAGCTCCCTACTTGTATGAGGTCAGTATGGTATTGAGTATCCCATCAGCTGGTTTGGCTATCTTGGCTGTGACCCCTCCCCCTTTCTTTGTGAAAATCAACTCTATGGTATTTGAAACCAGAACATTGTTGAATTTTCTGAAGTGACAGTAGCTGAACACTACAAAAGCTAAATAGGTTAAACACCCAAAAATGTAACTTAAAAATTAGTATTTCAGAAGTCCATTCCAAGACAACCTATAGTTTTAATTTCTCCTCTTAAGAAACATGCTGAAGTTGACTAAATACGTATTTCCATGTCTATCTACATATAGAGTAAAGATGTAAAAAATATGGATCAAAATCTACCATTTTGATACCTAGGAACTGGAGAATGACAGCAGGAAAGATTAAATATTACTTACACATAATAATGAGGTATGTAAAGCCTGAACTCACCAACCATAACAGATGTGTAGCTTTGAGCAGGATCAAATGGACATCTGCCCTTACCATCTTCGTTTTTACCTCCAAGTTCAAATGAAATTAAGTTCTGTGAAAAGTTAAGTAAAAAAACACCAAAAAAATTAACACTTTTTCTTTCAACCACTTGACTCATGCAAAGGTAAATGAAAAAATTAACACTAAATAATGGACCACATCATTAGCTTCAAGCACGGAAAGTGCTTCTTTGTTAAGATAGTGTGTTTTCAGAAAACCTTATCAAGGCCAGCCAACAGAGAGGAAATGTGATCCTATGAAATGAGACAGTGGGAGCAGGAAAGAACAAAATACAAAAAGCTAAACCCAGACAGACCTCAAGAAAGAGCACCCAAAAAAAAAGACAGGAGGAATGGCAGAAAAGTTAATTGATATATGGAAAGAAGCTGTGGCAAAGCCAGAAGCAGAGACATGCAGAGACAGAAATGTAAGAAATTTCAGGGAGATTCCATAGCAGCTGGAAGTCGTAAAGATTGTAATTTCAATTTTAGTAATTGTTTTTATGCTAACGTACATTGCATAAATAATTATGAAAGCTAAGGGAAACTAAATCTTTTTAGTTAAACAAGACCAATTAGTAATTCAGTAACCTTTGAGAAGGGAACAGTACAGTTTACCCCCATAGTCTTCATTGCTCTGGGACAGGGTAAGTGCTCCAAATGCCATATAAACCATCACTGAAATTACTGCCTTTCACAATGTCAATAAACATTGCTTAAATGAGCTGATTTTAAGTAACAATTGTTACAAGGTCAAAACCTATGTATGTTCTTACCAGGTAGTCACATGCCGGCTGAAACGCGTTAGTTCCGCACACGTAGAGAAAAGTATCATTCAGCTGCTGCAAGACACGCACGTAATTGCGACACTCTGTCTGTAATAGAGGATGAGAAAAGGACTAACATGAGAAACCAAAGCTTCCACATAAATATCCTGTTAAGAGTTGTGCTGTCAGCTCGTCTGTTGCTGCTATTTATGCCACACTAGTAAGGGTCAGTGATGAAATTATCTCTGGGACACCATCTCCCTACAATCTCCAAGAGGTCCATTCCTACAGCATCTCATTTCCTACAGCCAAGTATGTAGCACACAGCTGCCTCAGTACACCTACAAGGGTAGCATTATCAAGCGCCATACGCTCAGCAGACTGCATCTCAAGTTGTTGCACAAAAGCACTTGCTCCAAAGACATCTGACTCATAGCAACAACTAGTTAAACATAGAGTAAGTTATAGATTTTGTCATTCTTTGTAAGTCTAGATGAAAAAAAAAGATAGTTGTGGTTGTTTCTTTGGAGAGAAACCACTAAAACCATTCAAAAGCTTTGTCATTTATGTTGGTAGTTTTTTTTCAGTCCTATGTATCAATTCCTCCTTCATCCAAGAAAGCTTCTTAATTCTTTTTTAGCTCTGAAACAGAACAAGGCATTTGAGCAAAGCCTTGAACAAAGAATACCATAAATAATAACGAAGAAAAACAACCCTAAACACTCAGAGGGAAAAAACACCATAAACAACATCTCTTAATTGTTCCTGGTACACAGCCAGACACAACCACTGTTCCATAAACTATTGAAAGTATACTCATTATCCTTATTCTTCCTTCTTACAAGTCAAACCAGGTATTTCTGTGGCTCTAGGGTCACTTCAGTTTGGCATAAGACTTGCAGTGGAAAAGAAAACTAAAAGAAAACGAATTTTCTGCTAGATGAGATCCTCAAACAGCTGTATAAATGCTTTTTGCAGACACTAGGGTGGGGAAACAAACTTCCCATTCAAGTGTAAGAAACAGCAGTAGTGGTTTAATACCTTAACTGTTTTGAAAGTACTGTACTACACAAAACATCACACCTACAATAGAAATGTGACTAGTAAAAGGTTGTGAGAACAATTTCAAAAAAAGGAGAGCTCGTAATGTATGAATCATTAAAATGGAGGCAGGATTTAAAAAAGGAGAAGTAGTTTAAAGTTCTAGTAAAGTACCTATTTATGGTGTTTAATACCCCTTCTAACCTACAACAGTAACCACTGTGGAGAACCGGTGAAAACACATGCACTGCTCACTAAACCATACACACATGCAAGAAATCCACATCTCATAATTCATCATGGTTGTTCATGAATATTATTATTATTAGCAACCCTAACTGAATTTCAGGAGCACAAATAAAATGCAGATAGGAAGGAACTGGCCCTTAATATCCACCACATCTCATGTCAGGATTAATTTACTGATAGTTGTCAGTCAATAGCTAAGCCAAAGGAGAGTGTGCTCACTCCCACCTCCACGAGTCCCATGAAGTTAAGATGTCTGCCAGCCCTAGATGTAGCATTTGGGGTTTTCTAAGGGTGAACCAAATCCTCACAAGCATAGAGCAAGATTGATTTCTGTATTCACAGGGCTTGTAAACTTCCATTTACAAAGCTGTGCTAAAAGACCAGACTGACCATCGACTTTGCCCTGCAAACCCTCCCCATACTGTATCACTAAACAGTGGTACAAAGAGGAAAGGTACATTCACGGAGAGACAACCACCTCACGTAAAGCAACTCAACAGAAGTGGAAATTGAGCACATCAGCCAGCGCACTGGCAGTTGCAAGTAGTCCATGGTTCCCAAAAACATTAGGGGATTCCTGGGGCTGGGCTGCAAGCACTACTGACAGGAGATCAGACTGCTCAAGTTCCAAGGAACTGTCTGAGCAGACACATCAGCAAGGTGCTGCTGCAAGGGGCACACCTGATGAGCACCACATGTATTTAGTGACAAATGCACTGGTGGAATAGCATTGCCCTAACAAACTCTATATCCTAAAGTAAAGCAAACAAATTTGTCAGTCATTTTGCAAAATCAAATGCTGTGTAGCAATTATTGCCATAACAAACTGAGATGTCTGCTATCAATTAGCTCAGTGAAATGAATACTGGTTTATCATTTTAATGGAAAAAACTTGTAACATTAAGCACACAAAGCATATGCAGATTTCCAAATATTCACCAGCAAGAAATAAGGAACTAAAAATTAAAACAAAACAAACAAGCAAACAACAAAAAACCACTAAGCCCGTTAAA
Organism: Eubucco bourcierii; assembly: GCA_013396675.1. Lineage (NCBI taxonomy): Eukaryota > Metazoa > Chordata > Aves > Piciformes > Ramphastidae > Eubucco > Eubucco bourcierii. The sequence continues at coordinate 81,522 of VWZE01003505.1, forward strand.
ATTTCTAAGCTCAAGGTATTTTGGTGACTATCTGAAAAATTCTAACTTCAAACAGTTGGAGTCCTTCTACTTTTAACATTACTCCCCTTCAAATGAAAGGTGTAACATCTTTCTGAAAGTACAATAGAAGTACATACCTGTTCTGATTTGCCCTTAACTGCACATTTGGCTCTTTTATCTTCTGTGACCTTCCAGTGTAACTAAGTGGGGGGGGGGAGGAAAACAAGCCACAAAAAGCACTTTAAATTCAATGCCAGGTCTGAAAATCTTGCAGTAACACACCAATAAAAGGCAATCCTAAAATTATCTGCAGCAAATGCAAATTCAAAGCCATTCTTTCCTGCTGAGGTGACACTTCCAAACGTATGTGCCTCAAGTGGGGTTGAACTACTGCCATTACCTTTTGAGTTCATAATGATGTTTTCCTCAAATTGCTAATGAGATGTCTATTACCATATTCATTAAGGAAATGCAACTGTAACTGTTTTAATCACTTTAATTTCACTCAGACTTGAAGGAAAAATACTTGGGGGGGGGGAAATCAAAGACCAATTTACACTATACAGAGAAGAATAACTTTGACGGTCAGAACTTGTATTGATGAGTTGGTGAAACTGCCCACCACTCGTATTAAAAATCCTATGAGCATCTTCCAAATTATCCAGAGCGGGACTCCATGCCACACATACGAGTGTCAGCCTGTGCTACTGATGGGATAAGAAGCAGTAGTCTTAGAAGAACTGGAGGCAATACAATGTTAGCAGATCTCGGCATGGGCTAATCTAGAAGCTAGCTTTAGCACATCCAGGGTTCCTCTGTAAGCAAGCTGGATCAGACCAGTCTGTGCCACCACTTGCTGTGCAGACACACCTAGAGATACCAAACAGAGGTTGAAACAGAAAGGACAAGGCCTTCACTGCTTTTAATGTCTGTCTGAAGCCTGCTACTAAAATTCTGATTCTTTCTGATTCAGGTTAACAGGAGATGCTCCACACCTGATACAAAAATTTGTGTAAGAACCACCATTACCGATGATACTCAAAGTCCCTCCAGTATAGTACCCTGTCCCAAAGAAGAAAATACTTGGGGAGACCTCTAATTATTTGTTTACATCCAACTTCTCATTTATTCATCTCATCTGATGGCACGTTTTACTCTATAGAATCTTCCAGAAATAATACCGGTGTACTCCAGAGTATTTTCTCCTTTAGGTACCTACCACCTAAAGTGTTGTTCACTACTGACCTCAGAGAATTACATCTAACTTGGATGATGATTTGTACACAAGAGAAAATGCACTGAAATGCATACCTCATGCTGCTTCTCAGCAATATTCATTGCATTTAATGCGAAGATCACCTCTCTGGCTCCAACATATAGAACATCTTTGTCTTCACTTAGCAGCAAGGTTGAATAGTTTGACACTTCTGATTCATGAAAATGTATTAGCTGGACCTCTGTTGAAATGAAAGAAAACAGAGTGACTTAGGGTCAGGTCTATGTCTCATTTTTCTAAGTTGTTTAACAGCTGTTGTTTATCTCGAAAACAACAAAGGTTAGTTTGGACAACCCATGCAACAGACAAGATACCTCTCAGAAGCTTGGTTCAGTGTAAACAGCAGCTCCCATAATCAACATCTTATCAGTAAGTGCTGAGGGCTGACCTGCTGGAGAGAAGTTCTGTGGAGAAGGACCCGGAAGCCCTGGTGTACAAGAACTTCACCGTGAGACAACAATGTGTCCTTGTGGCCAAGAAAGCCAATGGCATCCTGGGATGCATTAAGAAAAGTGCGATTAGCAGGCTGAGGGAGGTCTTTCTACCCCTCTAATCTGCCCTGATGAGGCCTCATGTCAAATACTTTGTCCAGCTCTGGGCACCCCATTTCAATCAGGACAAGGACATACTCAAGAGTGACCAACAGAGAGGCATTAAGATTATTACGGGACTGAACAAATATCATATGAGGGAAGTCTGAAAGAGCTGAGCGCATTAGCCTGGAGAAGAGTAGCTTGGTGGGGTGGGTGTGTGTGTGTGTGTGATTAATGCTCATAAATATCTAAAGGGCAAGTGTCAGGAGGACCGGAGGCAGACTCTTCTCGATGGTTTTCAGTGAGAGGACAAGGGCCAATGGACAAAAGTTGGAACATGGGAGGTTCCATGTAAACATAAGAAACAAAATACTCGTTTTGAGGGTGGCAGAGCACTCGAACAGGTTGCCTAGAGACTTGGAGTCTCCATCTGTGGAGGCATTCAAAATCCACCTGGACATGTTCCTGTGTGATTTCTCTAGGTGATCCTGCTCTAGCAGAGATATACTAAACAATCTTCAGAAGTCCCTTCCAACCCCCTACCCTTGTGTGAATGTTGGCATTAATGGTACCTGCTTTGTCATTCAATTTGAAACGCCTGAATACTTCCTCTTGTAGTGATCTCTGTAACTCAAATATCTTCCTTCTTGTTTTTTTGTCTACCCTCTAATTCTCTTTTTAACTTTCAATTTTACAGCTCCACTGTCAGGTCCTTCCTCATCTTTTCCCTTCCATATACCCACCTACTGCAGACAATCAGATTAGCCTCTCTGTCCCTTGCAAAAGCCCTGAACAAGTCTCTCAAAAATCCTGCACCTTAAAAGGCAGTTCTTCAGTGTATTACCGCAGGAAAAAGATGACACAGGTGGCAAAAAGGAACCATTTACAGAGGGTCACTGAAAATGGTTTTGAAGTGGAAATTAGAGACAAAACACATAATAGAAAGAAATAACATGAAACACAAGAAGGACAGTGGAATGAGGAAGCACGCAGACTGGGATAGAGTAGATTGGAGAAAAATGACAGAAAATGACTAATATGCAAGAATATTTTTTCTGCATGTACAACCACAATGGAAAAATGACTGAAATCCTGGGAGACTATTTTGTGCAAAGGACCACCGCAAGATTGGCTTTTTAAGATACAGGCAGAGAACAATGTATTGTTGCTCGCAATTCTAACATTAGAAATTGCACATTTTCAACAATAACACTCAAGAAACAGTCCATTTTTAAACCAGATTGTCAAGCATGCAGTTTTAAAATATTTCACCTGGCAGGAAAATTTTATGCAAGTGGATGAAGTGGTTCATAAAAATCCACATGCTCATTTCTCCTCTAATACAAATACCCCCTCCTATCTGATATAGGCTTCCCATATTTAAATGTGAGAATCTTTAGCAAACAGAGTCAGGGAGAAATGGGAAGAACAGAAAATAAATTCAATTTATTTTAAGTGATCTGGATGTGGGTTTGCAGTCCATTAGCATAATACTATCAAAACAGCAACTTGCCAGATTTTAACTACTGCATAAGATATAAGCAACAAGGAGTTTAAGCAGGAACTACAAGCCTTGTCTGGACCATTCTTTCTGGAAAGCTATATCAGCAAATCACTAATTGCTATGCCAATAAACAGGAAAAAAACTTCCTGTGTTGATGACACACTCATCTCATAAATCATTTATTGCTATTATATTTTCCTGCACTACAGTTGCTCCATATTTAAACACCCTTATTTAAGGCTACCTACTGTCCATATATTTGTTTGTTTGTGTTTGGTTACAGCACACTTGGTTAAGTAATCATTGCAGATTAGAAGCAAAGGAAGAGTCAAACACAAAACCTTTCAAAAGGCATTTCCAAAGACCAGCAAGTAACTACTCTGTGATCCTTCTGTAGAGTGGTTTTTTTTCAGATTCAGGCTAAATTTTAAAGAAAAAAGCTAGAGGTTCCTCTGATCCCTGCCACTTCTCTGTTACAGTTGCTGAATCCTCCTAATTGTATCAGCATGTTATGAGTATTTGCTGCAACTTCAAATACAGGGAAGGTGGTGTGTGAAAGACTGTTTCAATTCTAAGCATCATATAATGCTTTCAGAAGAGCCCCAAATCTGTATCTTCATCTTCTGATATGTTTAGCGCACAGGATGGCTTAGTGTCAAAATAAATCTTAGTGTGGAAAAGTATGAGAAAAAAAAGTTTACTAGCTGGAGAGGTGCATTTTGCCACTATGTTCAAACTCAAAGTTAAAATATTTGATTTAAATAAACTACATGCATTGAGTTTTTCTCCTAAAGCAAGCTTCAGCTGCAAGACTCTTCAGGTGAGAAAGCCAAATTCGAAACTTCTCCTTTAAAAAGCTATGCTTTCTGAACTGTTTGAAGGATCTGAATTAACCAAGAGCCTGAGTCACTTTCAAATATTCTGGTCCTAAGCACTTCATAAGCTCAGCACAGCGAGCAACATCTGACCAAGCTTGAAGAACAAACAGCCTCAACAAGTTTCAGATCCCACAGAAACCCTGAGGCTGAGGTAATGTCCCATATAGCACTAAGATTTCTCCTCTTACCTCTGTGTTCCCAAGTGATCCTTGGTACTGGGCCAAATGCTACCGCCACATCCAGTAACAAACCCCAAACTGCATAAAAAGCACACAGAGCCATTTTCAGTGTCCTTGTTCTTCAGGGTTCTTGGGTAACTGCAGCAGGTAATGTGTCTCCAGCAGAAGAAATGCAAACCCCAAGGAGTATTAGAGAGCAGGCATTTCAAACTTTGAAAGCGGTGAGGCAGGCTGGAACAACTGTATGAGTACGTGTACGTGCTTTTCAGCAGATTACTTCTTCAAGGGAAAGAGCATTTTCCAGGATGCTGCATACAGAGACAGCCCACACTCTCCACAGGCTTGCAGAGCTGCTGAGAAGTGTGACCAAGCACATCCTTCTGTTTCCTTGCAGAAATAAATGGTGCTGTGGAGAGAGGAGGGGAACAAGAAGTAAAAGAGAAAGCAAACTGAGCAATGCCTAAAATAGCACATTGTATGCACAGATCTTGCAATACCTCTACCGCTGTCTGAACAGCTTAATTTGGATAGAGAGTACATTAATTGGTGAAAGTAAGATTCTTAAAAACAAGCAACATATTACATGGCAAATAGGCAGTAAATGAAAGAAGTAATTTCTGTCTAGAACAACAGTATCTTCAAATGTCACTGACTCTAGTTTATTTACTTTCTTACTTTGAACAGTAAATCAAAGAAAATTTGACCTCTCTAATAAATTATACAACATAAGCAACAATCACTATGACTAAGTTCAGAAAGCAAAGGACATAAGAAAACTAGCATTAATCTTAAGCATTGATTTCACAAACCTGCTGCGCTTCCCATCCTTAAGGAACAAAAGTGTAATTTTTAGCAGTCTTTTCACTCTATTAATACGTGGGTAGAGAAAAATGAAGCTACAGAAACAATGAGCTAATGTACTGCATGCAAATATGGGGAGAAAATGCTTAAATACTAGAACTACTAGACAGTCCTATGAAAACCACTGTCTCTGAGACACCCATTAGTCTCGGGCCCAGGATGGGTTCTGTTCTCAACCAAGAAAATGATTCACTACGCTCTATATCATACTCCTTCATTCTCCACTGCTCCCATCCACTTACAAAAATCTTCAGTAACATTCAAGAGAGTTCACAAGTTTCTCTGTAACATTCAAAAGTAAAAAACAAAGGTGAAGCTGTATCAAGAACGTAGCTAAGCTTGAGTGTGATGCTGATAGCCTCTGTGGGAGGGAGAGGCCTCAGCTTTAAGCAGGCAAATGCAAGGCATCTCTGAGAGCTGCTTATGGACAAATAAGTAATGTGGTTGAGCAGATGACAGACAAATATATTAGAAGTTTCACGCCTGCTTTACTAAATGATCACATGCAAGCTGAAAAAAATAAAATAAATTCCTACAGATCTTTTGTCTACTAAGAAAACAATCCCACAAAACTAAACTTGCTCAAGCTAAACTTATGACTTAAATTTTAGTTTATTTGTTTTCCTCCTTTTGGTAAACACTGTTCATAATGGATCATATAAACAATTTTGTGGTTTAAGGCACCATATTTTCAGCTAGGTTGGTTTGTTTTGAATCCTTCCTCCATGCTTGTACATCACCAGACACAAGTAACTCCATGCTTTGCCCTGCAATATGTGAAGAAGTGCCCACTTTGCACAGTTGAAAGATATCATACAAACACATTGCGAGTCAAATAGTTTCAGAGGTAACATTTATAGAGCGAGCACTAGTAAAATGATGAAGTTCAAAGCGGTTTAGCAGTTTTATTTTAATGGAAATACAAGGGTAAAACCAGAAACTTGAAGATTACCTTTGAGTTGTTATTTCTATACACTGACAGTTGTTTTTTTTTCATGCCACCTTTTCTTACTGAAAAAGCTCCACATCATAATCATTTCTCTGTGGAATCTTGATTTCTTATTCAGTACCTTTCCCAACAATAAGCTATCATTTATGTAGAACACCATACAGCAGTGATGTCTCCAGAACAGAAAGTTCTGTGAATTTACTCCATATTTTAAAATAAGATTAGTCGATCTATGCCCCCTGTAAAGGAAAAGCCTGAGTCTCTACAGCCAAGGTTACATTTCTGGCCTACCTTACCTACCTTGGAAAATGCAAGTGAGCAACAAAATGTGAAGTGAATTACACCACCTTCTTAATATGACAAAATGTGTGGCTGGGTTGGTTAGTGTCAGTTTTGCATTGTGGCCATAGTATTGCTCTGGCTACACAGGCAGAAATCTGTTTTCACTCCCACTGCACAGGTTTGCAAGACAGGCCCTTTTTCACATAGTAAGTTTGACTTGTAGGATATAGTTTATCTAAAATGGTGCATATGAAAAAAGGGGAGTGAGAAAGACTACAGTGCAAGATCCATTTCATTCTCATTCCTGTTCATGTAAATAGAGATGAAAATGCAGGCAGGACCATGTTCTTTAATTCAGTCTTCCATTTAATTACTCTCACCACCATTCCACTTCCCTGGCTAAAAATCATCTGGAATAAGTCCTTCACTGACATCCACGGGGAAGTCATCCATAATAGAATATGAATCAGGTTTTATATAATGCAAGGGGTAGAAGGGGGTGAGGAGTAAAGGTCCAGACAATAATCTAATTTTCTAATATTCTCAGTTCTGTCAGTGTTCACTGGCTTTAGATTTGAGTGCTCTGCACATCGGAAAAGTCTGGTCTCCTAATGCTTTAGGTTGTATTCCTTAAAATGCACAATTTACTTGAAAAGAACAACATTTAAGAAACAGAAAGCAAGCTGGAATGTTTAGTGACATAATTAAACTCTAATTCAAGTGACCACATACCTGCCTTCCTAACCGCTGAAAATTTTCTGAGGTAAATTTAAAACAGTAATTTTAATTTAGGCACTCTGCTGCAGTTGATTTTAAATCTATGTATAATGACAAACTGGAGCACAATAATATCTGCGTGGTTTTCCCATAATGCTTGTACTTATGGTGTCTAAAGACAGGGCAATTACAGATGAAGAAACGATCAGAGCTCCTGTCAGTTTGGCAGAGCACAGCTGGAAGTCCAGAGCTGTGAAGATTTGCCTTTAAAGGCTTAATTTTAGTGCTCAGGCAAAGAAATGGGAAGAGACAAGTTTCTGCTCTCTTACAGCACAGAAAACCAGAACTGTTAGAAAAATTTTAGGCTGTCTAAACACTAATAGGGAATACTAGTGCAACTTATGAGACTTAGGAGCTATGATGTCATATCTTGACTGTTAAAAAAATTGCAAAAGGTTTGCACATTAGTGAGCAAAGGAACGGTGTTCCAGTTCACCTTTTAGAAAAAACACAGAATATTAGCCTTGTAATAGGAGAAGATGAAAAAACAACAGGAAGAAGACTGCCATCCTTCCCAATCTCTAGGACACAGAGGCAAAAAGTAAGTACAAAGGGGTATTTGTGAACTTGAAATTTAATCTTTCACAGATGTCAATTCAGCAATTCTTATCAGTACCACATTTATTTTTTGACAAGTAATAAACAAAGAAGCTCAAGAGCCCAGAAGTTAGCATCTTCTTCCCCAGTCCCCATCATAAAGTTGGATTCGAGTACCTATCCTGTATGTGCAATACTTGCACAAACCTATCTAAATTCTGGAATGTCAAAGTTAGGAAATACCCAGTTTTGCAACCCTAGTTTTGATTTTTTTTTTCTTCTAATAAATACTTAATTGCATTGTGTAACTTATGAATTCTGCTCAGTATTACACAAATTGGTAAATGGACTTATCTTTATCTTCTCTATGAAGGTTAAAGCTATAAGACAATTTACCCAGCCAGCTGCAGCCAGCAGCATTGTAGCTGCGATCCTTGCAAAGCCCAAGAAATGACTGTTAGCATCACAGCGTACTCGGCCTCGCTGCAGAAAGCCAGGCAGACCTTGGTTCTCATGGCCTAATCCAGTCACGATTCCTCAGGCATCGCTAACGCCTCTCATTTTACATTGCACTTCATTCTTCTCCCCAGGGTTATCTTCTCTTTTGATCCTTCACCTACTCTGCGTTTATGCGCCCATCCATGCTGCTGCCACTTAAGTCCTCCCCAACACAAGCAGTATGCAGTTACATGACCACTAGTGATGCAAGCCTCAAAGAGGCAGCCAGACAAAAGACTACACCCCTTTGTTATCAGGTCCTCCTTCTAAACATAGATACTTTCCTGCCTCTCCAAGAAATCATCTTACACATCACTCACTGTCCACAGAAAAGGAGGTCCTCGCCGTAAGTGAAAACTGAAAGGCACCCTCCCTTCCCACCACCAGCAGCAAAAAAATGCAGGTTTCCTGGGCAGCCTGCCCTGTGATTTTTAGTTTGGGATTTGGGGGTTGTTTCTGTTTGAGTTTGTTTGTTTGTTTTTTGTGGGTTTTGGTGGTGGTGGTGTTTTTTGTTGGTTTTGGGGTTTTGGGGGGGTTTTGTTTGTTTGTTTCACAAAGCATTTGCAAACTTCTAAGCTAGTATGATGATTGATATGAAGCTCTACAGGGAGACAGGAAATTTATGAGCTAAATGCTTCCTCCAGCAGCAAAAGGAGGAGGGTTTAAGTATTCGCCCATCAGAAGGCAAAAAGTGCAAGTTCTCCCAAAATGACACCCTTCGAAGGCTTTTGAAAGCTTTAACAGATTACAGACCTGCTTCAGTGCTTATTCATTTGATAACAAAGATTTTAAGGCTTCATATATGAAAAAACAAATCACAGAACTCCCACTATGAATTTGCTTATTTTTTTTTTTCCAATTTGCCCATGGTTTTCTCTCCAAAACCAGGAAAAAGGGGGGGAAAAAAGCACCTACCAATGCTTGTATTTTAAGTAATCAAAATTACAGTGTCACGTAAATGTAGGGCATGGGATTTACATTTCAAACTGTGACAAAAGTACTTTGTAGTTGCCAGGTGCTTACAAATTAGATTAATCTTCTTAAGGTCATCTGATGTGGTCTTTACCTCCACCACAAAGCTTGCTGGAGAAAGTGCATGAATACTGTAAGAAGATAACAAATTTGAGGAAACTGAAATTCCCAGGTTTAGGATGAAAGCTTCTATAAAGACAGAAATTTCTTTCCTGATTCTGCATGACAAATACACCGTCAAGCAGCACTCAGGAAACCAATGCTTTAGCTTTAAGCAGAGAAGATTTATAATCTCCAACACACTGGAGTTGGAAGGGCCCACTAGAGGTCATCTAGTCCAGCAGTAAGCTGGGACATCCCCAGTTACATTGCATTGCTCTGAGCCCCATCAAATCTGACCTTGAACGTCTCTAGGGAGGCAACCTCCACCACCTCCCTGGCTGACTTGTTTCAGTGTTCCACTACCCTCATAGTAAAGGACTTAATCAAACGTCCAATCTAAATCTACCCTTCTCTAATTTAAAACCACAGTCCCTCATCCTATTTCTACATGTCTTCATAAATAGTCCATGAAAAACGTCCCTACTTCTAATCTGTATCTATTTGGTTTCTGTTTCCAAGATCTACTTTAGACACAAAGATCTACAATGTAGTCAAAATACATGTAAACATATTGTGATGGTTCGGGAGTCCCCCCCCCACACACTTTGTAAAATGACCCAGACTAGAGCTCATCTGGGCGGAAGTTAAGGACTGAAGCTATATTTACAGCTCAGCACAACGTACAAGCAGTTATATACACAATATACAGGAATATTTACAGAAATATACAAGTTAAAGGTAACACAGAAACACAACTCCCCTCCCAGAAATCAGAGACCCCAGGAGGCGCTCCCAACCACCCTTCCACCTTCTCCCCACCCCTGTACCTTACCCCAAGGTTTGCCTTACACGCAAGGTAAATTAGGAGGATTGGCCAGGGCAGGTTAGAGGAAAAGCGGTTAGTGAAATTTAATCAGCAGAGGAGCCAGAGCCAGAAGCTGCTAGACTGCCCAACTTGCTGTCCCAGCAAGAGACAGACAGAGACTAACTTATGTATGTTTTGGTTATTGTTCCCAAAACAATTTCTTTCAGCAAGCGTATGAGTGAAGTAGACATCATGATGTTTTACTTTCACAACCTATAGTGTAATTTTCTCTATTAATATTCCAATTAGCCTCAAACCAGCACATGTATCTTCCTGTTCTTTAATAATATGCACTACTTTTGGGGGGCTACGAGGACAAATTATAATGCTTAACCCCATGGCAAAGATTACTAGTCAAATAAGAGATTTAAATTCTTGTTTTTCAGATTATTATGGGTAAATTGATAGAAATATGCTAGACTTCAATTCCAAAGAACAATGGAAAAGTGCAAATGGGTTGTTTTTGCTTGCTTTGTCTTTCTTTAAGAAAGCTAACTCTAGCCTTGGACAAGTCAGTTTTTGAACTATCAGTGTTTGCAGGCACTCTCACAGGTCCTCAGCATGACTGTGTAGAAGCAAAGTAAGTATTAATGTAAAACTACATGGATGATCAGAGGGACTCAATCACAGCTGCAGTGCCACCCCCTTCTGCTAACATGGACATCATTTATCCCAAACTAAGAATCCAAGAGCTGCCCAGGAGAGATGGGTGGGTTTTAAGATCTCTTTCTGCCTCACTGAACTCCCCCCCCAGATACTGAGTGTGGGTTGTGATGGTATCACAACGCTGCAGTAAAAACTGTTCAAATGACCAAGAAATAAAGTCCCTGAAATTCCAAACACATCTTCCCCTATCGCTTACACTACTCTCACAATAAATAGGTACTGTTCAGCTTCTCATTTCTTTTTGGGCTCATGAGCCTAAGGTAGCAATTCATTGACAATGACAATTTCAAGTAGTGGCACTTATGAAATTACCTGTGTTCCTAAATTAACAAGTACAGGTGTTACGGAAAAAAAGCTAACCTAGATGTCAAATATTCAAATGTCAGTGAAAGCAAGCCCAGTAGCCCTCCACACACATCTAACGTGTAACACAAGAGAATGTAATCTTTAAGTGGTAGATAAAGCATGGGTAAACATACAGCATGTTCCCAAGTGAAAAACGTCCCTTTTCTGCTAAGTTTCTTGGGGAGCATTCTGGTCTTGAAGCAAAACAGAAGTGATCAATTGAGCTTATCATTAAATTATTTTTTGTGGTTTTCCAAAAGTCTCCAGTGTTCCTGCACCGTATTTATTTTACTAACGGAGACACCTGCAATGCAGCTATCATGAAGCCACCATAACCCACTTGCTTCAGGGAGAGGGGTTTGGGGGGTAGGGTGGTACCCCTGTTTTTGTTGTATATGCCTGCTGAGCCTCAGGTCTCCCTCACACCCTTGGAGCTAGGGAGCTGTCAGAAACATGCCCTTTCTGTGAAGCAATAAGAAAGAGGATTTGAAATCATTACTACGAAAAACTGAAGGGTAAGTTTTGATACAAGAATTATAAGAAGTCGCCCCCTAAAAGTTTGGCTTTCACTTCCCAGATTACCAGGACAGATTGTTTCTGACACAAACCAGAACTGATACATTTTCATTCAATAACCCAAGATCCTAAGGATGCACTTAACCCACAAAACACCAAACACCAACCAACAACCAACCAAACAAACAAAAAAACCCCCTAGACTATTAAAGCAGT
>VWZE01003505.1:93501-106494 GCA_013396675.1 Eubucco bourcierii
AAGCAGTGTTGATAAAATGCATGCACATTATGCTCTTAAACTCAGTCTGTTTCTTCTGTCCTGAGTCCACCAGTAACTACAAAAATTACTCGGCATTTGCATTGCAGTAGTAATCATTGATCCTGGTAAAAATCTGAGACACCTCCTATGCAAGTACTGGACATACAAAGAAAGCTCATTAAGGTTCAACACCAGCCAGCTCCACAAACAAGTACCTGTACTAACTCCAATCTCTCCTGGAGTACTGAGCAGCTGTATCACACACGAGTTGTAAATATCCAGATATTCTGGGTATTTACAACAAAACATTGCGTGTTCACATTCATTTTGGTGTATTCAAGAATAGCAGATCACTCTGAGCCTATCACAACCAGGCACACAGTGTCTTTATCCCATTACTATTCTAGGTAACACACCTGTAAACATGCACAATCATAATAATACTGTTACATCAGTTTGCATTTGGCATATAAACTTCCTACTGTTCAGCTATCTACTTCTAGAAGACTGGGGAGTAGCCAATGGGAAAGTACTTTTAAAATGCAAGTCACTGTTGGTTTGATCTGTATTTAAGTCAACAGTATGAGCACTACTGTAACAGTGTCACTACAGTGACACTAAGTCAACAGTATGAGTACGGGAAGAGGGAGTACCAAGGGGGGATAAAAACCAAAAACCAAACAACAGTCCATTGCACATTTGAAGGTTTCGTTTTTGATCCAGAAGTTCACAGTGAAAAGCCTACAAGAGTGAAAACCACAAAACAAACAGGCCAGGCAACAAGACTTACAAGAACAACTCACTATTGCAGGTCTCAAAGAAAAGAAACATGTGTAGATTTTTTTTTTTTTCCCAAAACACAGTGAGGCCTGCTTCTGCCCTGTCCTTCAACAGATTTGTAGCTGTCAGTACAGTAGCAGATATCAAACAGGTGCATTAAATCCACTAAATACTGTTTTCTAAAATCTTTTGCATATAGAGAGGGGAATGTAGTCTGATTCTGTCCACATTTTTTCCAACAAGACATTCCACAGAAATCTGTTGCCCATCTATGCCCATTTAACATTTTCTAGTAGCAACATATAACTGACTTGTAAAAACAACCATCTACTTTTCATTCTGATGGAGAAAACAGAGTAGGCAAACTGTGAATCACACAACCAGTTACAAAGCTCTCTGTGAGCCAAACTTGGTAGTGCTAGATAATGGCTGGACTACATGATCTTACAACATCTTTTACAATTGAAACTGATTCTGTGATCTTTATGGCTGTGACTACTCAGTACATAAAGGGAGACTTAAAAATTACAAAAATAGCAAATTTTGTAATTTTTAATTCTCCACATATATTGTGAAGTGCTTGCCACAAGAAGTCATTGATCACCAGAGTCACAATCACTAATCACAATTTTCAAATCCCACTGTGCTTCCTTAACAGCTCACTGCTTGCAGAGCAAAGAAAGAATCCATTTTAGCTGAAAGTATCTAAGGGGGGGGAAGAATTCATTTTTGCCTGTGCTGAGAAAGGACTTCTGTCAGCCTGTGGCTTGTACAGGCACATTAATTACAAGAGAGCACTTGCATCGAAAGACATAACTACAGTAGGTGTCAAACTGCTCACAGAAACCCTTGCAGCAAATTATCTGACCTGGAGACTTCAGTAGCTCTCAAAATGAGCTGTCATGGAGATTTCCATGCCCCCACAAGTGGTTCCAGGTTTCTGAGCTAGTGTCTGAGGCTACTGGGGATCCAGAAGCCAGGTGGAGCACAAGCTAGCTCTTGGCTGGGATTTCTCCCCAAGTTTCTGCAGAGGTGGGTTGAGGCAAGCACTTCAACATTGCAGGACCTCAGCTCAAGAAATTAGCTCCCAAAAGCAGTGTAATCTCTTCTCAGTCTGCCCCTTGGGAAGGGGCTATCAGTAATTTGTGTTTGTGGCACAGATGTAGGGCCAAGTGCCAGGGCAATGAGGCTCAGGTAAAAGATGGTTTGCAAGCAGCGGCTGATTCTTATCCACTGATCACACTGCCACTGGCTGCCAGTCTGGACAACACCTATAGGCCACTGTGCACATGAGTAACTACTCACAGCTTGCCAAAAGCTATGACACAATTAAACCTTTTAATCCAGCCAAAGCTCAAGTATGAAATTAACATCCATGCAAGCACTGCAGGTTTGTAGGTATACTTTGTGTGCCCTTGTTTGACCCAAGCTACACCGCTGATCTTTTAAAGTGAGCACTGCAGAATCTCCCTAACAAACCTTATATACCATCAGGTTTTAAGAGTGAAAACTATATTTCAGCGTAAACTTAAGGAGAAAACAAAATTCTGCCTCTTCTGGTAACAATTACTTTAGGCATGAGGCAGAGTGCAGGAACAATGAAAAATTACACCACAAAAAGCTCATTATTTTGATGACTGTGAGTAAATCCCTAAAGATTAAAGAAAACACTTACTGGATTATAAATGAAAGACAGCTGGAACATGTTGTATAGAATAACATGATAGTCACTCTAAGGAAGTTTTTTATAAAGGAGCCACAACCCTTAATAAGTGTCTTCAATTATTTTTTTTTTTTTAATTTAAAGTATTTCTTTCTTCTAATAAAATTCCAAAGTACATTAACCTATTAACATGGTAATTTCTTCTGCATACCAATTACCATCTACATCAGAAGCATTTCTTTAATACCCTATTCAGGTATATGTCTGCTGTCTATAGGTCCCAGGGATTCTAAATGAGAAAAACAACACTAGATTAAAGAAATTTTAATTGTTCAGAAAACGGTCTGAGTTTTATGTTTGGGAACTTTTGTAATGTTACAGCAGTGTTAACTGACTTTACTAAAGTACAATCTCCAGATAAATATCTTGATGATTTCAACTAGAAGCATATTTTTGCTACCCTTATCTCAAGGGTGCTAGATTTCTTAGAAAAACTATTTTAAATGCTCCTACAGAAGCCACAGGTAAAACCAACACAATAAATAACAAAGGCTACACACACAGCTCACCAACAGCACCTTAAAGAAGTTCCTGTAAATGCTATGTGTGGTTTTAAAATTTTAAAATAACTACATGGAAAGGTAGGGTAGACTAGACTACAAAATTCAAAAAATGCGCATACTATCAGCACTTTAGTTTAATAATTGGGTATTTGACATGTTAAAATAATCGTAGCTGCAGCAATTTCCGTATCTCCCACCCTCTCTTGATCAGTGATGATACCACCTGCTGATAGCCCATGTAAGACTTCTAAGGNTATTTTAAATGCTCCTACAGAAGCCACAGGTAAAACCAACACAATAAATAACAAAGGCTACACACACAGCTCACCAACAGCACCTTAAAGAAGTTCCTGTAAATGCTATGTGTGGTTTTAAAATTTTAAAATAACTACATGGAAAGGTAGGGTAGACTAGACTACAAAATTCAAAAAATGCGCATACTATCAGCACTGTAGTTTAATAATTGGGTATTTGACATGTTAAAATAATCGTAGCTGCAGCAATTTCCGTATCTCCCACCCTCTCTTGATCAGTGATGATACCACCTGCTGATAGCCCATGTAAGACTTCTAAGGAAAAATAAGGATTTACAATGCAAGTCGCAAATGCTTTTCCCCTTTTCTATTTGTGAAGCTTCATTTTTCACAAAAACATCTTTACTTCACAGATTCCTCAACTTTGTCATAATACTATGTTAAAGGAAAGGCAGTTTTGCCTCGGTTCTGACTTTATGTGCATGAGCTTTAACCAGCAGTAGATTCCCATGCTATACCAGGACTGGAACAAAAATGCAGAAAAGCCCTTTATTTCTCAGTCATTTTAATTTAGCCCAAACTGGACTGGGAACTTCAGTTAAAATACTATACAAATATCAGCACAACATTATTTTAACTACGTTATCATTGAAAACATGGTAGTGTTTCTGAATGAAATTTCAGTAAAGACAGAGGGCATTAGCACTAGAACTGTATGAGACCAAGAGCCACAGAGCACATGAAAACCCAGCAAGTATCAGCACACTAGCATGGAACAGAATGGAATAGTAAGGTTGGAAGGGACCTCAAGGATCATCTAGTTCCAAACCCGTGCCATAGGCAGGGACACCTCCCACTAGTACAGCTCACTTAAGGCCTTGTCCAACCTGGCCTTGAACACCTCCAGGGAGGGAGCAGCCACAGCCTCCCTGGACAACCTGTGCCAGTGTCTCACCACCCTCACTGGAAAAGAACTTCCTCCTAACATCTAGTTTAATTCTCCTCTCTGTCAGTTTAAACCCACTGCCCCTTGTCCTGTCATTACAAGACCTTGTAAATCGTCCCTCCCCAGCTTCCCTGTAGGCCCCCTTCAGACACTGGAAGGCTGCTGTAAGGTCTCCTGGAAGCCTTCTCTTCTCCAGGCTGAAGGGCCCCAACTCTCTCAGCCTGTCCTCACAGGAGAGCTGCTAAGCTTAGACAAAGTTTTTTAAGACAAAAGCTTCAGGACATATATAATGTCACAAATCTGCATTTGCTTAGAGGAGCAGATGTTCTTTCAGAGGCAGCACTAGAATATTTTGGTCAATAAACATAGTCTTTGGAGAGTAGAGGACGTTGGGAGTATCTGCATACTCAAGCCATTTTTACTTTAACAAGGTCAGTATGAAGGAAACAATGGAGACAATTAATTCTGCTCTCACTATGGAAGTACCATATCCTATTATAGGTCTCCTATCAGAAAATTATTTCCTGGTGCTAAAAGAGAAAGAAACAGCATTCACACCTTCTTTAAATAATGAAAACCAGAATTTAAACTTCCTGTTATCTGTACTTTCAGTTTATGTTTCTTAACAGAATGAATGACAAATACTGCAAGAAAATAAACAGAATTAAATAACAAACAAACAAACAAACAAAAACACAAATCCCCAAACAAACAAAAAACTCCACAACAGAAATACGGAACAAACAAACAAGCCGATGAGCCAAAAAGCAAATCCTAAAATAAACAAACAAAATACACATATACGCAAAAAACACTCCACCAGGAAGTCTGTAAAACGAGCCTTACATCACAGACATGTCTAACCCAAAAGACTATCAGCTGCCAGTTATGTGGGAATGCCTCATAATACAAAAAACCTGAATGAGTGTCACATATTTCCATATTCACTACAACAATACAGCAACCCAAAAAAAGCATAGGTCAGGATGCTGTACGATACTACCTAATCTCTAAAGAGTTTAGATCACATCTTCTGTACCTTTTCAGTTATTACTCCAGCTTTGTCTCCCACCCGTTTTTCTTCCCACTTTCTCTGATTCTATGCATAAGTGAACTTACCACATTTTACGGCTGAGTCTTTATGGTATTCAGGTAACTCCCCTGAATACTGAGATTACAAAACATTTTGGTGCTATTTCACTATGTTCTATATTTCACATTTTTCAATTCTCTCTTGACACTTTCACTTCCCTCTCTTGCCTCGAGAACTACATAGCCTCTTCAGAAAAAAAGATAGGCAATGAGAAGACATGGAAGTAAACCTTTAAATATAAAGAACAAAGTATTTTACCACCATGATACTGTAGAAAAGCCATTTTCTTCAGACTGTCAAGACACTGTACAATTATGCCTGCTGCCTACCAGAACAAGACCCTGTAAAGCTGCATATATTTTGTGTATTCAGTAGGGCAGACTGAACTTTGGAAGTTCTACATACCCTCAGACACTGTGAACAGCATGCACTTCTCAAGGGTACCTACAGCAAGACAGTAAAATGCAGATACACCTTTTAAAGAAACCTTAAAAGTGTGTCAAAAGCACTGCCTTACTTTATTTATTTAATTTTTTTTCCCTACTAAAGTGAATTGCATTAGGTGGAGAAAGAAGAAAGGTATGAGGAAGACTGAAAACCAGCACTTCTCCAATCTGACAGCAAAGCATTCTGCAACTTTAATAAGCCTTGGTAGTGATGACATGTCCATCCCGTGCTGAGAGAACAGCCAGCTGCAGTTTGAGGAGGGAGAGTCGGCTCCCTGGTTTCCTAAGTCACAGTACAGCCTCCCTGAGGCTGCTGAAGTAGGGAATTTGGGCCAAGTTATTCAGAACAGTGGAGAAATAACAAAAATAAAACTGCACTATGTTTGACTATATGAAATTCAGAAGTTGAACCTTGCAGCAATGTTTACTATTAAAAAAAAAATAAAAGTCACAGGTGGAATTTACCCATTTTTTTGTAAAAACAAAAGTGTTCAGGTCAAAAACAAAACAAAACCACAAGAAGCTATAAAAAAGGATTTCCTCAAGCTTTACAAGTTATGTAAGGCCATCTCTAACTTATGAACCCAGGTAAAATCTGTTGTGCTTCTGAATATCCTTATCTAACTAATCATGCATTACAACTGCCTTATCACACACACCCATTTAATACTCCTTCTTCCTCACTCTTGAGTCCAATTGCACAAAGTCATAACACAATGAGAATGTCATTAGACTGGTTAGAGTGATACTCTGTAGAAGTTAAAAGCATGTGAGACATTCAGAATAGGCTGCAGGAAATTCATACATACCTGAATTCTCCTGTATCACATTCCCAGTTTCATTTGGGATAAAGAACTACAGCATCCAACTAGCAAATGGATCTCCAATAATAATTTTGAGGTTTTGGTTTTAGATGCAGTGAAAAGATAGCATTGGTGCTTCCAGCACTTGAACTGTCACTCCACAGAGCTGTTTCTGTTGCTCACTACACACAATCAGTTTTGGATTTGTTACAAATTGTGCTGGCCAACAGTAGAAAGCTGTACAATTTTTCCTACATCAGGCATATGCTAACTTGAAGATAGTGCAGTAAAGACTGCTTCTAAAATGCCAAGCTTTTTTTGTTTCTTGAATAAGAAAAATATAGATTGCATTAGCTACTTGAAGATTCATTATTGAGCAGTCAGTTGTCTTTCATAAGGTTTGAGCTGATGCCAGTGCCTCCATGCAGGTGCTGCTGAAAAACCACCTTACAAAAACAAACAGCAAGTTTGAACACTTGTTTCCATATGAGAGACAGGGATGTATTGAGTGTTATTCCTTCCCCGTTAACCAGTTATGGGATGTATACTGCACAGGAAACCTCCTCAAAATGAAATCAGCTAGATTTCCAAATTTATTTCCACAGAACACTTGTTATAGGTTAAAGAGAAGTACAACTCAAAAACACCACTAAAACTATTTCCATCAGGTCTGCATGTGTCCGTATTAATAGGGGTGAAAAAAATAAAGTAGAAACATCATCATTTTTCCCTTCCATTCTCACTCATTGATATATGATTCTCAGACAACGAACGACAAGTTTTATTTTCAGGTACAGTAGCAATAGTACCAAGCAGCAATGTGGTTTTCCCTGCACTGACATCAGCAGAGTTTGACATACTCAGCTCTCTGGCCTGGTCTGTTTACCAAGTCACTGCTTCTTCCCTCCTTCCCCTGCAGTATTCCACTTGTAGTATGTGTTAACTCACTCTTCTGTCTATACTTCTATTTATTTACAGCAGCTAGGTCCTAGACAGCAACTGCACACTGATGAGAGAATATGAGAACACCTTAGTTTTAAGACACATAATCAGCAATTTTTCAACGTGCCAGGGTGAACAATTTCAAAGGGCTCCAGCCTGCTTAGGTTGCCTGCTTACATGCTACCTACTTCTGTGTCACTTGGTCTCTATCTACCCCTTCCTGTCAACCCAAATTTGTGTGTCTGGGCAACCAGTCAGGGAAATCCAATGATCAACGTCCACAAGTTAAAAACAGTTTTGGGGAGGTATCAGGGTAGTTAAAATCCAACCAAAACACCTCTTTCCATAGCACTGGAGACATGAAGTCTGTGTCTTCCTTTGGGGGAAAAAAAAAAATAAACAACAAAAAATAACCAAAACACCAACACCGACTTTGGGTTTTTTTAGTCTGGAGAAGAGAAGACTGAGAGGGGATTTAATAAATGTTTATAAATATCTGGGGCTGGGTGTCAGGAGGGGTGGGACAGGCTCTGCTCATTTGCTCCCTGCGATAGGACAAGGAGCAATGGATATAACCTGCAGCACAGGAGGTTCCACCTCAACACAAGGGGGAACTTCTTTACTATAAGGGTCACAGAGCACTGGAACAGGCTCCCCAGAGAGGTTGTGGAGTCGTCTCCTCTGGAGACTTTTAAGGCCAGTATGGACGCATTCCTGCTCTGGCAGGGTGGTTGGACCCGATCTCTTTGGGTCCCTTTCAACCCCTGACAACCTGTGATCCTGTGACTTGGAGTGAGAAGCCCAGTAAGTGTTACACACATTCTTAGCTCTCCCAGCCTCACTCCACAGCCAAAACAATAAAAAAATAAGGACAGATGAGGAATCCTTGCACCTTGACAAGAATATAGAATCATAAAATGGTAAGGTTGGAAGGGATCATCTAGTTCCAACCCCCTGCCATAGGCACGGACACCTCCCACTAGTACAGGTTACTCAAGGTCTTGTCCAAGGACTGATTGGGATTAGGAGACAATGTAGAAGTCCCCTCCCCTCTAATGCTGCAGAGTGCCTGCCGGGGCACCAAGCTTTTGGCAGGGGTGCTTGCTTGGGGAGAGTTTGGAAAGACAAGTCAGAAGTACCCAAGGATAGGGCTCTGTTGCTGACAATAAACTCTGCTCTTTTTCTGCTGCAGCATCATTATGAAAGCCATTTATTTTATTCTGCCAGTGGCAAATAACAAACTACAGTTCCTACTCGTCAGCTAAACCCTGGCCACAAAAGGTGTTGCCCTGAATTTACTTGCATGTTATAGTTGTCTGCTTCTGAAGAATTGTCAAACAGCACGTACAATGGGACAACTGCATGTCTCAGCCAACCGCACACAAATCAGGATATAACAGGTTTAGGGTCAAAATCCAGAATTCGCACCACTCTGCAAAGGTCATTCTAAGTACCAGAGACCTCAACAGGAGATTGTAACAGCACAATGCATGTTTTCTTGGCAAGCACCATGGAAATATAGTAAAATAGCCTTATAACTTAAGAAATCATTTTACCGTACCAAAACCATCTAATGCAAACAGGTTTGAGGGCAAGCACTTTAAAATATTTGGGGGGTTTGCTGTATTTAATGTTATGCTAGCACAAAAGAGAGATCCTTTGTTTTTTCCCATGTCAAAACACTGCAGCAATCCCTGTTTTATTATTTTGTTGGGTTGTTTCCTTTTTAGTGGGTGAGGCTTTTTTTGTTTGTTTGTTAGGGGTTTGGGGGGGCTGTGTGTGGGTTTGTTTGGTTTTTTTAAATGCTGAAAAGTAACACAATCGTGTTTTTAGAATAAATTTGCAGTGTTTTTCACAGATAGCATAGACACTGATTTTACTAACCACCTCTAGATTGCTGTTGTTTACTATCCTTTGCTACTTTTTAAACTATGTTGTACAGTCAGGGACTCTGCTCACTTCTGTAACATACACAAAGAAATTATACATACCAGCAACTACAAAAAAGTTCATGCACAACAAAAACTTGTTAGACACAGGTGTTTCATGGCAGAATTTGGTTAGCAGTAATTCAGCAATGACTAACTCCAGAGTTTGAAACTTCCACAAACGCAGCAATTTATCACATACTGCTAGATCCACTCTGTGAGGTTGCTGAGTATCAACTGTTGCAGAGCATCAATCATATATGCTCCTGCCTCAATACAACCTTTGTGTTGATAATAACAACACAAAGGTCATTTGACCTTTAGCTTGTAATAGGGTATCAGTCTGTGCCCATACTACCGCCTTCTGGAAGTTCAAAAACACAGGTGCAGATCTTTCAGTACTAGCGCTTCAGATTTCACATTAAATTACATGTGAGCATGTCAGGAACAGGATTAACAGAAGCTTTGCTTGCAGAACATTCTCATGAGCATTACTGGGATTTTAACTCCTGCCAAGCCTAAAACCAGCTTTTTCTTAAGCCAAATGAAATGTGGCAGAGAGAATCATTATTGCACTTGATGATTAACTTTTAAGAATCTTGTTTGCGCTATCATTACGGACATTAAGAAAGGGAAAGAACTGCACACTACACAGATTGTGTCAAAGTTTCTCAACAAAGCAGATAGATATTACTGCAAATTTCCAGCCCTAGAACACTGTATTTGAGGGTTTTAGTATTACAGAAAAGCAGAACTGTAAAACTACATGAAAGCACTAGAAGCAAGACAAGATTTATGTGATTTATTCAAGGTTTAGAGCTCAACAGCAAAATGCAAAGCCTTCCTCAATGAAGCTGACCTCCAGATGCATTAGTAGCCATCCACGTCTTAAATCAAACACCTCCACCCTAGAACACTCACAGCTACTACATTTCAAATGTCACAGTGGAACAAATAGATTAAGTTCAGCCATACGCAAAATTTAATTGCAGCCTAGAGATGTCAGAGAATTATACAGGAATTACTGTCCCTTGCGAATCAGATTCTGTATAGGTGCTCAGGGTCTTAGCTGTTTCCCTGTTCCCCTTGATATTCTGTGGTTGGCAGCTAGAGGCACGACATCACCAAAAGATAAACAAAACAAACTCACAAAACCAACCAAAACAAACAACACACACACACCACCACCACCACCCCCAAGAACATCCTTGCAACAGCTCTATCTCTTTTTCTGCTGCATGACCCTGAACAGGCAGGGACAGGACTCGAGAATATACCATCATTGTTTATAATAAACTCTTAGTTTATTATAACTGAACGGAGCAACAAACAAACAAAAATCTCTATATGGCATGTAAAATAAATTGACTGCTTTAAAAAAAACCAACTTAATTCAAAGCAATTATATTTAAAATTTTCTAAATTCAAGTTTCTATTTTTATGCAGTTCATTTGCTTTGGGCTTTTTTCAAATAAGGCAGATTTAATACAGTACACAAACCAATGATTATTATTAAGCACTAGGCTCCTCTCTCTTGACACTTCCTCAAATTTTTTCTACTTTTCTCTTAAATTTACTTTTCTCTTGAACTACTGCAAAATTATTTAACTGCAAAGCAAAAGCAATGTCCCAGTGTTAAAGTGTGAGCTTAGCTAGGTAGTGTTATTTACAAACAGAGGAACTTCTCACAAATCATCTTCTTTCCAGCAAACTACTCTCTAAGTTTCTTTTAAGTCTAGAAATCTTTTTGTCATAATTGAGAAACACTGATCTTCATGTTTCCTGCTCTATGCGCTGAGTTGCATGGAGTTTTTTAGTCTACCAGCAATAAGTTTAGCTCTTCTTTAATAGCTTCTGCAGATCTCTTAGAGGTCATCCATGCTACTCAGGAGTATATAGACCACAAGAAGAATATCAGTACTCCAGATTAACAATTTATTATCTGTTTTCCTACAGCTCTTGTACAATTAAAGACTCAGTGACAGTTTTCATTGTTTTTTGTTGCTAAGAAACCTGTCTCCTGTTGGACTATTTGCTGATGCTCCTCGCTATGACAGATTTTAAATAGCAAGGTTCAAGCTTTCTTGTTCTTAAAGGCTGCAGACATACTTCAGCAAAAATGCTTACAACAGATTCACTGTTCAGTGACACAAAAGAAACTGCATTATGGTTTGCATGAAACAGCCTGAGAAGTCTACAGGCAATGTCAGCCAACTGCACACCTCAATGTACAACACAAGCTACAGTTACTGTCCTCAAAAACTTTTCTCTGAGAAAGCCCAAAGTTATTAGGTATTCAGGAGATAAAATATAGGTATCAGATCATCTATAGTTTCTCTATTTTTCCAACTTACTGGCTATTGTGTATTTTATCATTAGGTTTTTTTGAGCCATGGCACTTAAAAACATACAAGTAGGATATTTTTTTTCCTCAAGTCTAAAATACTTTGAAAGATTGCTGGCAAATCCAACAGTTATGTGCCAAACAGTTAAGCCATTCAGCTACATTTGACCCCTACCTCAAGACTTCTAGTGTAACACACCGCGTGGTCTCTCAGATTATATGAGCTGACATCACTCTTCACTAGGAAAAAAACAACCCTTATCTTTTTGTTCACAAGAAACGAAGAACTCGAACATTAATATTTGGAAATCACTGCTCAAAACTAACTGCCTGCAAGACAATGACAAACTAGTGAGAAACAAAAATCTCAGCTAAATAGTTACATTATTACTATAACGTACATAAAATACTTCACCTTGCTGACATTCACCTAAGTTTACTACATCACTCCCAACGCACAGTGCATCAGAGACCTCCTGTCTACTGCTACTTTGCAGAGTATGAAAAGAACTTGCTTCGCTCTCCTTACTAAAGGATTTTTGTGATAAAATTTCTTACAAGAGTCCTTCCTCTCCGATATCAGGTTTTACAAGACACTTCCTGAGAAAGCATCTCCTAAAGAATCTGGTCAGATCCTGGCCAAGATGAGCTGCTGGCTAACAATCTCTCACTGTTTCGTGGGTGATTCCATCTAAGACCCAGGTAGTCTCAATGGCATTTATGTCCTGCCTAATGCTTTGGGACATTTCGAGCTCTCACAGACATATGCTAAGTTTAACCTTCCCTGACAAATACCAGTGCAACCGTCAGTTCCACATCTGGGAAAGAGTACAAAAGCCTGGGATCAACCACTACACCTTCGATGCACATGCTTGGGAAAACAGCAGAGAGCCCCACCACCTTCCATGGCACACAAAGGCCAGGCTCAGGATGCCAAGAGAAGTGTCGCAACAGACTCATGTAAAGTTCCTTCTCAGCAGAGCAACAGAACAACAGCTCATACACACACACAATTTAAAAAAAAAAAAAAAAAAAATCTACTTTCCAGGAAGACACGAAGAGAGCTTTCACCAACTCCAACGGAAAGAATGTGATAGGACTGCCTACTGAGATCCACAGCACTGTAAAAACGTATTTTCCTCTCACTTGTAAAATATTACAATTGGAAGCCTGCACCACATAGTCTGTGCTACCTTCAGCTGAAACATATTAATCCTTAAGTCACTCACCA
>VWZE01003505.1:106642-119981 GCA_013396675.1 Eubucco bourcierii
CCCCTCCCAGAAATCAGAGACCCCAGGAGGGGCTCCCAACCACCCTTCCACCTTCTCCCCACCCCTGTACCTTACCCCAAGGTTTGCCTTACGTGCAAGGTAAATTAGGAGGATCGGCCAAGGGGGTTAGAAGAAAAGTGGTTAGTGAGGATTAATCAGCAGAGGAGCCAGAGCCCAGAAGCTGCTAGATCCCACCAGCAGCTCCTGCTCAAGCAAGCGACAGAGAGCAACTGACTTATCTATTGTTTTGGGTAGTGTTCCCAAACAATTCTCCAGCAAGCGTATGAGTGAAGTAGACATCATGATGTTTTCCTTTCACAGCCTATAGTGTAAGTTTCTCCATTAAAATATTCCAATTAGCCTCAAACCAGCACACCTCCTCTGCAAAGATCTCCCAGCTATTCATAGCCCCCCCTCCATGTCTCACCCTAGAAGTCACCTCACCCTCACTGAGGTTTTCCAACTGCAACAACCCAAGCCTGCCACACAACTGTTTCATCACTATGCTTTCAGTATTAATAAGCAAGGCTGGAAAACACCATCAGAAGAAGCATTACAGTCTTAGTCTTATGCATATGAATATTGTTAGGCTGGAATTAAGTGCCTGTTCTCACGGTATCACCCCACCTGGTTTTTAACAGCTTGCACATAGACTACCACTGCACCACATACAAAAATATCACAGTAGCAGGAACTATCAAATTTTGCCTCCACCTTACAGTACAACACACATTAAGAAAGGTGTCTAAAGCAGCAAGATATCTGCTTCACAAGGTTAAGATGGCATCCTTGAACTTCCTTTGTACCCTAAATAAACCCATTCCCTGAGAGGCACAAATGCAAGCAAGGGCCTCAAGCCAGCCCAAATACTGCCTCCCATGCTGCCAGAAAATCCAAAAGGCAGGTGGGTAACTCTCTCCCACTGCCATACAGGATCCTGTATGACTCCTGAGAAGCATGAGTGACAAATTTTAAGGGTGACAAGCAATAAGACGCACTATCTCTCAGACAGAAAAGCATCCAGTCTAATCTGGGACGCCTGCTGTCGTCAACAGGCAAAGATGTACTACTTCAAGAAATAAATGCAGGATCATTTGAATCACCTCACTGCCCTGAAGCAGGCAAAGGTACTACAAAACCTAGAGTTGGACAGCATGATACAGATGAAATGGACATAATATAACTCTGTAGTACTCCACTCCTTGCCCTCAATAGTTTTAAAATTGAAACTAACAGGATTATAAGAATTTTAAAGTGATTTATTAAAGAAGAGGAAGCAAACACTTCAATATGTTACTTCAGCAAGCTGTAAGATGTAACCAAAGCAAATCCTGTTTCTGGACATAATAAATCTTCAGAGCTTCAGAGTTTCTTCTATTGGTCTGCCAATTTTAAATTGAAAATGGCAAATAAAAATATTTAGGGAAAGCATATTATTGTCAAACTTTATTTCAATAATGTCAAGACTTCGTAGTACAAAAGATTAAATTCTATTGGATTAGTAAGAGTGAGACAGGAGTTAGAAAAGTCTGGTTGTGACAATTATATTCATGAGACTGGAGTAGGAAGATCACCACTGAGAGGGTGAGGCAAGACTACAGAAGAGAAGTCAAATATTATTCAATTCCTGCAAACATGACTATCATCAGGTCAGGGTTTAGACAGCATCCAGGACAGAAAGCACAGATTCAGACTCTTAACCTACACAGTAGATGATGTCTGTCAAGCAGGACATAAAGAAACTAGCATAAAAGTGTCTCTATCTTCTCAGGCGGACAGTAAACAGCTCCTTGCTGACTAGCAGAGTTTGTATTCAGCACTTAAGACAACACTGCTATACAGCAGCAGCACAGGAGGGCAGGGAAGGAAGGAACAGGACAAAGCATGAAAATACCAGTCTCTTTTCCTTTGCTGCATGTTAGGAAAGCTCTGGAAACAAGGCAGACTAACTCCAAATGGGGATTATTTATACTCCAGTCTTAGTGGGCATTTAATATTTTTAGCGTAGAGGTCACTGCTACATGTCCAGCTTCAAGGAAGCTGACTGTTTACTTCACCAGCACAATCATCAACAAAAGACATTTTCACATGTTGTATATTATTTTGTCCAAACCAAGACTGATAGGACATGAGAGGCATATCTGTGATATATCTGCAGACAGTATTTACTTTTTTTTCTGGTTCATAAAAGGGTCTATAGCTATGGCAAAAGCTAAACAGAGTAAGCACAAAAGCAGAGTATTTCAACAGCTCCAAAAATACACTTCTAAAAATTAACTTCAAAGTGGTAGCCATTTCTGCCTTTACAGGAAAAAGCCAGAATCAGTTCAAATTGAGTGAATTTAGACAATCATAACCACATTGAGCCATTCATCCCTGTGGCAGAACATGTCAAACTTCGCAGATAACATTTCACTATGTGAATGGGTAGAAACATCTGCTCACATAAACTGGTTAAATGTGATTCAGCCCAGATGTCCAAATGACTTAGCAGGCTTTGTTGTGAGATGTTTGCAAAACATCAAAAAAGAATGACAAACAAATACATGACCAAGTTCTTGTACAGCGGACGTGCAGTGCCTGGTGTTCAACAAAACTGGTTTCAGTGGCACACGTTGCTAAAACTCACTGATGTACCACCAACTGCAGCTATATCATGTTCAGTTCTTGTTCAATAGAAGGGGAAAATGGGACACAATCTGGGCTGTAAAAGACATGCCTCTTACCATCTCCTCATCCCTCTGTAGTGCTGTTGCACCCATCAGCAACCAGCAGATTGAACATACACAATAAATCACAGGGTAGAGAGACGTGTTCCATTTAGTCTCGGAACAGACCCTCGGGTTTGATAAAGGTGTGCCTGCGTAAGTCTGTAAAGTCTGTCTTACAGATAACAGCAGGTATGAGATAACCAAGGCCAGAATTATATTTACAGTGGATCTGCTAAATAATGGCTTCTCTTAATACCATGCAGTCCTGGAAAACACACACACAAAAAAGACAGTATTTTAAAAGAGGTACCATAAACACACCAAATTTAACCAAAAAAAAAAGAAAAGAAAGAAAATTAGTGTAAGACTAACAGGGAAAACCTTGGAACAAGACAAATAACATGCCGGTAAATCATCCTTCCAAATACAAGGTCATTTTCTTCTCTCGTTGTGGAATGTATTGATTCTAATTAACCACAAATTTTCCTGCAGCTATAGCAGTTAATATGTTGTCTGGTTCAGTTTCTGCAACACACAAGTACATTACAGATCTATCCCTGAAAAGCAAATTTGGGAAAAACACATCAGCTAGTTCTATTATGTGAACATGTAAACACGCACGTACAAATTTCTGCACAATTACTACATGGGAGCATTTCATTCAATATGGCAAAACAAACTACCACCACAACCACTTTCATGAACAAAGCCATCCTCCTCCCTCAGTCATCCAGAACAAATGCACCTTGATTTCATGTCCTAGGTTACCTTCTAGAGGCATCTTAACAGACTACAGAGCTGAAACCAGTCAGGCAGCTTGGTTGGAGCCCACGTCTTTCCCAGAACACACCATATACCACGGAGAGGCCTTAACACATGAGTTCAGATCTATCAGCAAGAGAGGCACCAGTCTTTCTCTGTTGCTAAGACATGGTAATACCTAATTTGCAACAAAGAGGGATTTCACAGTCAAAAGCATGAATAGATAATAATCATAAGGATAAAAGCTACCATTACAGGGAGACAGTGTCTTCCTTGCTACCAAGTCTACTGCCTTCATCCAAACCTTATACATTTGTTTTTCAATTTCAGGGTGGGGGAAGGGTAGGGAGGAAATAGAGCTTAAAGTATATAATTACAGCCTAAGGTCGGAGCAAATGAAAAGCTCACTCATGCCGTCCATCCTTAACTTTGATCCACACAAGTACAGTGAAATCCTGAGCAAATGGATGCTTAACACACTTCGGCCAGAAGCATGTGTATTCCACAGGAAAACAACTACCTTTTGCTTATGAACACTCTTTGCAAGTAATTTATAACTACAATTAGTCATAAATGTAGTTTTGCTCAGTGTTACCAGAAAAGTAAAACAAACAACCAACAACAAACCCACAAATAAACAAACAAAAGGAACACCCAAACAAAAAACAAACACAAGATTTTGTGGTAAAGAACAGAACTATACGAGATGCTCGAGGTTGAAGAAAGCACCCTCGGAGTTTCCCCTACTCCAGATTTAAAACATACATGGAACTTTTAATGATAAAATATTTCTTTTTATGCTCTCATTTGTACCTATCAGTTCAAAGAACAGAGGTACCAGTCTGCTGCACCTACTTCCTGAAGGTAAATGGACCGACTGTTTTGTTGTTGTAAATATATTCTTGCTACCTGCCATACACTTGGGATGGCAATATGAAAAGAGTTGCTTTAGCCAATTTACTTCCAAAAGCAGCAAATGCTCCCCTCACTTCTAAAGAGAATTTAATGAGGCCATATGCTTATGTTTGAGGCTATTCTAAAAACATTTTGCATTTTTTACACTCCCTGTGACAGTTTGAATCTTGGCTAGCATCCCAAGGCTACAACCTCTGCAAAAAAGCAAAGGAAGAACTAGAAAGAAAAATATCTGAAAACATTTTGCTCACATGTATGCTAAAAAGGCAAAAGAACAGTAAAGTGCAATGCATGTATAAAATCAGAATCTTGCAATGCTTAGTAAGAATTTACAAATGGTATTTGGTAAAGTAAACAAATGTCAAATCAAGGAAGCTATCTAAATGTTCCACAATTTAAAAATACCACAGCATCACAAAACCAGAACGAAGAAATTACAATCTTATGTTCACTTGAGTTCAAAAAGCTCTGTCCAATCCATCTGTAAAATACCAACCTGGAGGTACAGATTTAAAGCAACTGCTGCACGGACTACAGGAAAGGGCTATCATACAACTTAACTGTCACAAACCTGCATCATTCAGTTTCAGCTGTCAGGATGTTGTCTGTTCTTCAGGGACCTATGGAGGAGGAGTGTTGGAGGAGGCCCAGACTGGTGAGAATGGACACTGAGCACCGGTAGGTGACCTACATGTGAAGTTGGTGCTTTTACACAGAGATACAGAACATACTGAATTTTAACACTGCTGTACTCAAAGACACATTTCTCCAACATTCCAAATGTTAGCAAATCCAAAACACTATTTTTCAAGGATATACACTGCAGCACAGGATTAAATTCTGCTGCACCTGAAGTGTAAATAAGCGTTAAGTGTGCTTTTCCAGATGAAGAACACACTTTTGACTCACAGTGCAAAGTTCAAAAAGGTAAAAGCCTGCTTCACTGTGTTTCCAAGATGACTCTGAAATTTATAGTACTGTTAAGCATCTAGAAACAGCACAGTTAATCATTGTGTTCAGTTATGATCAAGATGGCATCACCAAAAAAAAAAAAATACAAGCAGCATAATAAAAACTGTGAAACTTTAGTTGTAGGGGTGCAGAAGCTACAGACACCAACCAAGAGCATGAGTCTGAATATGTAACATACATGTATTGTGTTTCACTGTATCCACAGCAGAAGAACTGAAGGGGAGAAGAATCCCTCCTCTAAACATTGCAAAATGTCATTTTTGAAAGGCAGTTTCACAGTTACAGTTGCATCTAACATACCAAGACTGCATATACAAAATTTACATAATCATATGGTGCCCAAAGATGCAGCAGTAGCACAGAACAAGCAAAAACCAGAGTAAAGCCGCTATGAAAAATCCAGCAAAATTCTACACCAAAACCTGTGTGAACAGTTGTGCTGCTTTTGCAGCACTGAGTGACAAAGTCTCAGTTCTGCTCTCACATTTCAGAACATTTTGTCAAACAGCTGCTCCTTCACAGAGCCAAGATGCTCATAGTATGAAGAAAAATAAAATTCTCAATTCACAGGTTTTCTCACATATTCTTTAATAGAAACCAATCTTTTCTTTGTATTGATTTAAAACCATGCTTTCCAGCTCTGACATTTTCACACTCAGAGTAATGAAAGCAAGGCTGTTGTTTCTGGATTTCACAGAAAGAAGTAGCAGAAGCAAAAACCATACTGCAATGGTACTTTGTTTTTTCTTTCCAGTGCTGGGATTCTCCAAAAGCAAGTGTGCTTCTACTGTTACAGGCATAGCTAGGCTAATTCATCTGAATATTTCAGAGGTGGCTGGTTGACAGAAACAGCTCCCAGACTAGACCAAAGCTTGCAAAAGGGACTTCATAAAGCTCAAAATTCAACATTTTTCAGAAGCCCTTACAAACAGTGCCCATTTCCTTATTCTGCCCGTGTTAAGTGACTGAAACGTGAAGTTCAACAAAATGAAAGCAGAAAGCACCAACACGGCAACACAAGTGTTCAAAACACACAGCATCTCTTGTTCCAAGAAGCAAAACCACCTCATAATTCTGAGGGAAATGGTCCAAGTAAGCTGTTTGCTACACACACTGATTTGAAACACATGAACACACCCCTTTCCTCCTCTGCACCAGCCTGAAAAAGTGTGCCCTGACTTTGCTAACCGATCCAATTCAGCCTCAGTCTCTGTGTGGCAGGGCACATCTGTCAGACTGATGGTAGGATGGGCCTTGCTGCAAATAATCTGGACACCAGCACTGCAGTTGCACCCAGCACACTGTGTCCTCCATTTCCATAAAATAGTTCATAAACACTCATGATTATGGCAGGAACCCATACTGCTACTCATTTTAGCACCTCTCAGACCTTACATGTTCTGGAAAACATCCTTCTGTGACACATAAAAACAAGTTAACCAAAACCATATTTTTCCAGGCTAGTGCTAGAATCATATCTGGATATGCAAATTTCTTCTCCCCCTTGTTTCATGTTTGATCAGCATTATTTATCAAGGACTAAAGGGGTTGTGAAAAACCAACTGCCTGACGTTTGCTCAGTCAGAAAAGCCCCAAAGCTCATTTGTTTGAAGTGCATCAGGCAGGAGACAAGAGAATTTCAACAAGTGTTACAGCACTGCATTAACAGAGAAGCAGAGACTTGCCTGCAGAAGACATGATCTCTTTCCACCTACACAACCAGGGACAGAATGTCATCACTCAAGGGACCAGAATAATGGCACCAAGCACACAAGCAAAACTTTACAGAACTTATACAGCTACCAGGTTGACAGCACCTGGAATGATGCTTCACAGCAGAGAGTATGTAACTTATATAGTAATAAGAGAGATGCAGAAAGCTATGTGTGCACAGGTGTTTTTCCCTTGTTATTAGAGAGAAATGAGAACACTGAATTAAAAGTTTACTTTCATTCAAGAAACTCATTGCATTGAAAAATTAAGCCACTTTGGTTTTACAAGGAGAAAGAGAAGCTGTGATGTGCCATTGCTCAGCCAAATCAGTTTCTGAATGTAGGTCACTGTACAGCCAGACAAGTTTTAATACCAGTGGAGGCAAACAAGTAAGAGCTCACTGAACTGCAGATTTTCTAGAAAAGTATGCTCCATCTCTTCTGCTGTGCAGAACTGCAGTTTTGGAAAGCACTGGTGTTNACTACAGAAAACAGACTGGAAGCCACTAGGAGTTGCTGCCATAAAACAAAGCATCTCTAATGTGTTCCTCGCAAGTTGAGATTTCCACTGACACACCTGTCTCATTAATTTGTACATCTTGTGAAGGATTTGGGCCGGGTTGGCCACTAAACAAGTGACAAGATGCTCTATATTAATCCTGTTCCTTTCTCAAAGGGGAAGAGAAAAGGAACAAGGGAGAGAAGCTAATTACTGGAGAATAAAACTAAACCTACTTTAATGAGAGTACTAACAACAAANGCTGTAGCCCATGTCCCACATGACTCAGTAGCAGATAAGAACCTGATTCAGGAGCTGGATTCTGGAACTGGATTCAGGAACTCATGGATCCACATCTAAGGCAGAATGGACACCCTCAGATGATGGTGACTGAAAAAAAAAAAAAAAAAAAAAAAAGACTGCATTGTCATCCTCCTCATGTGCTACAGGCAGTGCTGCACTAGAAGAAATATCATGCAGGTTTTTGCACCAACTGAAAGTTTGGAGTAATAAGAAATCNTTGCTGGTCAGTTTAGGTCACCTAAAATGCCCACTCCTCCCTGAAGACACGCCCTTTTACTCTGCATCCCCAACTTACTACGCAAGATTCACCAGTGATCTTGGTACCAGTTCTTGGTAGTAACTAGAAACACTGATTGCTATCACTACTACCTGGGAAAACAAGCCATTAATTTCAGAAAGTGCAGTTACTCAGTAAAATCTCTGAACAGAATTCATTCCAATTCAAATCAGGACAATGTATGAGGGCATCTTTTGAGTCTTTTGTATATAATTTTCCTTCTGGTATTTGCATTAAGGCTTGGCATGAATTCCAAAGCATGCCTCTTTGGCTCACAGCACGCACAGCCTTAACTAGATCTCAGAGTGCTCTTGTTAACCAAGTGAGAAAGCACTGCTAAACACCAATCTCTTTTATCTGCACTCTGTAAACTTGTTTGAGCTCCACAGAAGGTGAGAAGCATACAGAAAGGCTGGACCCCATGCACTCTGAAAGCCCCATTTTGATGTCAGAGGTCTTGAACAAACACAAGTGCAAATGCACAAGTCATGCTTCAGTGTAGCACATAGGAACACACTTCAAAAACACCAACTTGAGAATCACTGAAGCACACTTACCACACACAACTAAAGGTTTCTGATCTGCCACAGTGCTGACAACACTTCAAAGTCTATGAAAAAAGTAAAAGATCTGGAGTTCAGAACAGCAGGGCTTAACACAGACCACACCACCTTTGCTTTCTTCGATCCCTACACCTTGTTTCATCCCTTACAGAGCGTGGGCTTCAGCTGCCTCTTGAAGTCTATCTCTGTGACCACGCAGGTGGGATGCCCAGACTCTGTTATTCTGTTACTCTGTTCCCTCCCTCAGCCTCAATGTGAGCTGCTTACAGAGGATTACAAAATCATTGAAGGACAGCACTCCCACAATTCTTCCAGCTCCTGTGTTGACGAAAAATGGAAGCCCGTGGTAGGGACAGCAGAAGGATCCAAAAACAACCACTGAAGAAGAGAGAGAAGTCACCTGTGCTGAAGTCTGTTTACTTCTTTCAACTTCACCAGAACACCAAAAGCTAATTGAGTCTTGAGAGACACAGCAGATAAGCCCCCTGAACCACAAGTCTGGCAAGTACAATTTCTACCGTAAGTTTGCTTTGCTATCTGGATATCACAAAAATTAAGAACAAACATTATTGTCATGTTTAAACTTGACTTGCCACGTCTTGAAGACAGAATGTACTGTAAAGTATCATTTAAAAAACTGGTGCACTCAAGCTATCAGCATTACAGTTACACAACTGAGACATCTCACAACCCTTAGCTTGAAACAACTTCAGGTAGCAGGCATGGACTGCAAGAACAACAACAACAAAAAAATTTAAAAAAAAATTTAAAATTTAAAAAAACCCCACAATCTGAAAGACGTGGTTCTTTGAAGAAAATAACTGAATGCTTACATCTCACTCTGCCAAAATTAGACTGGTATTCTCATCAAAAGATTTCTAAATGCAAGCCTGCTACAGAAACAGGTAGTGAAGTCAGTAACTAATGGTTCCCTCTCCAGATCAATGAACAGTGAATGACTGACCAAAACAGAGCAGCCACCATGGCGGCAGACAGAAAATGCTGTTTTTTACCAAGGTCATAATCAAAACTTAGAGCTGCTAAGAAGTTAACATACAACTAAGACCTTCACACATGGGTATTTCATTAACCTTTGCTTTTCATGCATTACTCATGTACCCCTGAGTAATGGATACATGATACTTTGTTTTAAAAGGTGTATCTCCCTCACTATAAATGTACACCATCCAGAGATCCCAAAGAGAAAGGATTATGGTGAGTGAATTTATTTAGGTTGGTAGAACCAAGAGGTCTGTGTTTTAAAACTGTAAGGGTGGATGGTACCTAATGTGCTTCCCAATCAGAAGAGATGGATGCCATGGCTGTCACTCCAAAGTACAGCTTCAGAGCAGACAAATCGTAACTCAGTTACTGGTGCGAGTCTGACCATTCTGCTTATCAGTGGATTTCTGATGTTGCAGTTCATACAGCAGTCTGAACCATTTCCAAGGCAGAGGGCTAAATATTCCTGTAGGTTGGTGTATAACTGAGTCTGCTCACACAGTTCAAGTAAACGAACTGTACTAACAGAAGGTCTATTAATTGAAGCTGACACTTCTTTGCTCATCAGGCAACAGCACAATCAGAAGCCATCACATCGTGAAGCCAGTGTTAGTTTTTTTCTTTACATATTCAGTGGCAGAGCAAAAGATGACCATTGTATAGTCAACAAGGATTTGAATTTCTGTAGGTAACATTTCTTCTCAAGCTCCAACTCAAGAGCAAGAAAGATCTTGCACTGAAAGACTATGGGGGGGGGGGGGGGTGGGGGGGTGTTGTTCAAAAAAAAAGCTTTCTATTTTTCTCCAAACAGCACCCTTTCATGAGCACCATCAGTCATTTAAGTTCAATATCATACCACTTAGCCCCTACTATTAGTTAGAAAAGATAGCACAAAATGCCCCCCACAGACAATTTATTCTCCTTCCTTCCTCTTGAGTTGTCACATTTAGTGCTGCTCTGCCAGTTTTCAAGCACATGAAGAAAATACATTTTGATGCTATGAATGAGACAAATGTCTCAAAAAAATGAATTATCCACTTCTTCCAAAATGTTTGTCACACAAGAGACTTACTCTTCAATGAAAAATAGGCATAAGATTTTGCAAAAAATAATCAGAAGTTAACAAGAAGGCTCTTTGCATAAAGGAATGTAAGGGGAATTTTGTACTTGTGGTGTTCCATAAACTTGTGCAGCACATTTAAAAACATAAATCATTCCATATTCCTATGAACCCTGTTTCTAAACTGCAATGTTTTATCAAGTGCACTGACTACAAACACTGATCAGTGTTAACAAAATGTGGGGACCAACTCAAGAGTGAAATAAACACTTCCATCCCAATTTTCCTGAGAACAGTAAAAAAGGTAACAGAGTTGACAAGTAATGGACCTCTCGTGCTAGTGATTTACTCTTCTACAGCCTGTTAATGTCAAGTTACATAATGAGCCCACATGATTTAGGAATTCATGCAAGGAGAAAATATTTTTCAATTAGCGATATGGATCTGAGTCGGCTGATGTCTTGCATTAACCTCACAAAAGTGACAGATGAAGACTTTAAACAATGACTTAAAATCCATTACTTTTTATGACCCTGTATTTATGAAAGTGCACTCTAACATTACCTTAAGATATCAAAAGAAACTAGAAGAGCAGACATAAGCCATAATTCTCTCTAGTGCTAGCTCTTTTACTTTCAAAGGTCTCTGCTCCTAATTAGGGTGCAGATGAAATGATGCAGGAAGACAAAACACAGAGGTAGGTAACACAGCAGCTATGAATCAGAGGAGGAGAAACCTGTAAGCAATGAAATAAAATCTAGAAAAAACTAATACATGTAAAGCATTTACATTTGGAGTGCCCCACCACAAAAGGAGGGAGAAGACAGAAAACATGCACCTATTAAGCTAAAACTTGTTACTGAAAATCAGTTTGCCTTTCTGGATAACAGAAGCTGCTAAACTCCTCTGTGGTCTATTGAAGTGAAAACCTGCTCTTAGAACAGGAACAGTCCCCAGAATCCTGAGTCTAGCATATAGTTTCATGTTACAAAAGTATGCTTAATTACTGCTCTGAAATGCCTGTCTTCACAATCCAAATATTGGAGCCCTGCCTACCTCACTCAGAGGAGTAAATTAAATTCTTCCTCCCCATCATTTTTATTTGTAAGTTTATCTAAGTTACATTTTGTTTCTTAAGTTACATGGGTAGGGTTTCTTAAATTTGTCATACTGTAAATGTATTTTCTAAGACCTCTCAACCCTTCAGGACTTGGGTAACATGCTGTACCTCTCTACAGGTAAACAGGTAAAGAACAAGAATAAACAGCAACACTCAAGCCACCATCACCACCACAATCTACTGGGGAATTAACCAGGCCAACCACAGCAGTGTAAAATCTGCCTCCATTGTCTCCCTACCTAAGAAACAAAACCGCAACCACCTAAATGTAAGCATACTAAGACATGAAGTCTGGGAAACAAATAAGAGAAACTGAAGCTCCTTGCTCAGTCAGGAAGCTATGACATCACAGGAAGAACTGAAACTTGGTGGTGCAAGTGGTGGTACACAACTGGACAATCATGATAGAAGGCTATAGGTTGCTTTGTAAAGACAGGTGGTAGAGCTGCACTTTGTATTAAAGAGAACCTTAAGAGTATTGAAGTCACGTATGGAAATCCCATTGAATGCCTCTGGGTCAAAATCAGAGGGCTCATCTCCAAGAGAGACCTGATAGTAGGCGTCCTCCATGGAGGACAAAGTTGCTAGCAAGCGCTAGGAGTTTCTCAAGAACGCTCTCCTAGGCACACAAAACCAGCAAAGCCCCTCTAAAGGCAAGGAAAGCAGGGGCAACAGGAGACTCCCTGGGCTTAACTCCGAGCTCTTGGGTCTGCTCAGAACCAAGAGGGAAATGTACCACAGATGGAAAAGGGGAACATTACCTATTAAGGCTACAAGGGCATTGGCAGGGTATGCAGAGATGCAGTTAGGAAGGCAAAGCTCAGCTTCTACTGGAATTGCCCAAAGATGTCAAAAACGTCAAGAAAACTTTTTCAGATACATTCACAACAAGCAGAAATGAAAAGACACTACAGGCCCACTATTAAACAGGAGAGGTGAACTAGTCACCACCAACAATGAAATGGCACAGGTCCTCAACACCTTCTTCACCTCTCTCCTTACCAGTGCTGTTGGGTCCCAAGCCATATGAACAAAAATCCAGGCTGACGCAGACACTGATGCCCACAGTGAGGGAAGAGTTGGTCTGCCAACAATTACAAGAGCTTGGTCCATACAGATCTATGGGCCCAGATGCCATCCATCTGAGGGTGCCAAGAGAGTTGGCTGATGTTGTTGCAAGGCCCCTCGCTCTCCATAATCTATCAGAAGACATGGAGATCCAGAGACATCCTCGAAGCCTGGAAGAAGGTTGGTGTCACTCCCCACTACAAGAAGGGTTCCAAGGAGGACCCAGGTGATTCTAGACCCATTAGCCTCATTTCAATCCCTGGAAAGTTATGGACAATCCTCTTGGGGACTGTCACAAGTCAACTGAAGCATGTGACTGGGGAAAGTCAACATGGATTCGCAGGGGCAAATTGTGCTTGATTGCATCTGATCATC
>VWZE01003505.1:119991-134375 GCA_013396675.1 Eubucco bourcierii
ATACTGGGGCCAACACTGTTGAATGCTTTCCTAAGTGATCTGGATGTTGGGATCAAGAACACCCTGATGAAACTTGCAGATGGCACCAGAATGAATGAGGAGACTAATGCTCCAAAAAGGAGAGCCACCTTCCAGGAAGACCTGGACAGGCTGAATGAGCAAGCCAGTAAGAACCTTACGAAGCTGACTTGAGAAAACTGTAGGATCTTGCATCTGGGAATTCATAATACAGGAGTGCAGCTCAGACTGGGATCCATCTGACAGGAAAACAGCCCTGTGGAAAGGCATCTGGGTGGTCTTGGTGCATAACAAGTACAATGTGAAAGGTGTGCTGCAGTGGCACAGGAAGCCAACAGGATGCAGGGCTGTATCAACAAGGGCATTACTGATCGAGGTAAAGTATTCTATGAAGCACTGGTCAGGCATCCCTGGAGTACTGTGTGCAGTTTTGGTACCCACTGTACAAAAACAGCGTGGACAGGCTTGAAAGCATCTAGAGAAGGGCCATGAGAATCACAGGACTGGAAGACCTGCCACGTGATGAAAAGCTGAGGGAACTAGTAGGTTTGTTCAACATTAAGAAGAGATGGCTTAGGGGAGACCTTGTTACCACATAAAGGATAACTATGAGGATGACAGAGCTCCCTTTTTACATGGAGTCACATGGCAAACAAGGACCAAACGGTACAAGTTACGCCTGGGGAGATTACCATTGGATTCCAGAAGAAAGTTTTTCACAATGAGAAGAGTTTGGCACTGGAATAATTTCTCAAGAGCAGTAGCGGATTCCCCTATATTAGTAATTTTTAAGACTGATTTTGACAAGGTGCTTAGCCAACTCATTTGAACTAGACTGTCACCTAAAAGGCTGGACCAGATGATCTTTGGTGTACCTTCCAACACGGCATTTTGTGATTCTGTAAACTGAGGTTTTTTGTGAGCATAGCATGGGCTAGGTTGGAAGGGACCTCTGAAAATCATCTATTCCAACCACCTCTCCAGTCAGCAGGGGCATCTTCCACTAGATCAGGTTGCCCAGAACCCTGTCAAGCCTCACCTTGAGTAACTCCAGGGATGAGGTCTCAACCACCTCCCCGGCAACCTGTTCCACTGTTCCACCACTCTCATGGTAAAAAACTTGTTCCTAACACCCTATATAAATCTGCTCTACTTTGAAACTATTACTCCTTGTCCCATCACTGCAGGTCTTTGTAGACAGTCTCTCTCTATCCTTCTTGTAGGTCCACTCCAGGTAGTGGAAGGTTGCTATTAGGTCTCCCTGGGGCCTTCCCTTCTCCAGCCTGAACAACCCCAGCTCCATCAGCCTGTCCTCATAGCGCTGATGTTCCAACCCCCTGATCACCTTTGTGGTCCTCCTCTGAACCTGCTCCCTTGGGTTGATGTCCTTCATGTGTAGAGGGCTCAGTACTCCAAGTAAAGTCTCATCAGAGCACAGTAAAGTGGCAGAGTCACCTCCGGATCTGCTGGCCATGTTTCTTTTGATGCAGGCCAGGTTGTGATTGGTCTTCTGAGCTACAAGCATACGCCATCTGCTCATGTCCAGTTTCTCATGCATCAGCAACCTCAAGTCTTTTTTTTTCACAGAGCTGCTTTCTATCACCTCACAGAATAGTAAGGTTGGAAGGGACCTCAAGGATCATCTAGTTCCTAGCCCCTGCCATCGGCAGGGACACCTCCCACTAGTACAGGTCACTCAAGGCCTCACCCAACACCTTGGCCTTGAACACCTCCAATGAGAGAGCAGCCACAACCTCCCTGGGCAACCTGTGCCAGTGCCTCACCACCCTCACTGGAAAGAACTTCCTCCTAACATCTAGTATAAATCTCCCCTCTGCCAGTTTAAACCCATTGCCCCTAGTCCTGCCAGTGCAAAACCTTGTAAATAGTCCCTCCCCAGCCTTTCTCCTCAGCCCCAGCCTGTGTTGATAGTGAGGATTGTTCCAGTACAGGTGCAGGACCCTGCACTTCCTCTTGTTGAACCTCATGAGGTTCACCTGGGTCCACCTGTTCAGCTTGATCGGGTTCCTCATTGAGCCAGTTCACAATGGCTAAGACAATACAAACACCCCAAACTTTCAAACGCGTCCTTGGCAGTGGCTCTTAAATCTGGTTTTGAGATGTTCAGACAACAGCTGTCCAAAACTTCCATCTGCTCAAAAGGAACTAGGTTCAAAGCTCTCAGAAGTCATGACTCAGACCAGCAGCCTCTAGGGATTGTCAGGTACTGGGTTCCTGTAATGTCAAGACAATTTAGGTAGCTCTCAGGTTACTGAAAGGACTAAGCCTCCAGCAAACATTTATTCTCCAGAACCTGTAAGACACAGACACTCTCTTTTTAAAACACAAGAGGCAGAGTTAAGGTCATTTCTTGTTTTGTTATCTTTGGGTTTGTTTGGTTGGGTTTTTTTGTTTGTTTGTTTTGGGTTTTTTTGGGGAGGGTTATTTGTTGTAAATCAGGTAATATTTCGATATGCCAAGATCTTTCAGTAAGTGATACAGCTTTACCTAAATCAGCACAGAAAGAGCACTCCTAGAGTGGGAAAGCAAAAAGCAGCCGTTAGAACAACTCTGGTTTGTTGTTTTTTTTTTAAACTCTAGGTACACTACTTTGTATGTGTATAGAAGCTAAGAAGTAGAAATTCTCCTAAGCAAGGATATTGACAAGCTACTGAGGCAGTTAACACAGACTTTCCTCGTGACACAACTTTGACAATACTATAAATAGTTACCTCTCCTCAACCTGAGTCAAATCTTCTCAATGCTAAAAGGGAAGCAAAATCTCTTTCATCTCCTTATTCCCATCAGTTAGAACACACACAAAAGTTTCCATGAGGAAGGGACACAATTTGGATTATGAAAAACAAAATTAAACTGACTCATTTCCTCTTCCTCTTTCTCTTTCATTATAGGCCAGCAAGCTTCTTAACTTCATCACCCAGAAGAAATCACTTGGATTGATTACCATCACTTGGATGATGGTTTACCTTGGATTACCTTCTTCAGATAGTATGAATCCAAGTATCTTTTTCTCATCTGACATTCAAGAGTGGGAAGAAGTAAATTAAAATTTCAGGGCAGGTACTAAGAGGTAGAATAATGAGTGGAGGGCTGCCCAGGCCCAATACTGGTGTCCCCACTATCCAACTTGCTTTTTGATGCCACTTTGAATTAATTCCATTTCTACAGACATAAAGATGCAATTAGCAGCTCTTTATCAACAAGAAAAAGGGACACAGGCCACTGAAGTTGTTGTGCAGGACACAGTCACACCTCCCCAGGCTAGCTGAACAAATCCTGCACCAGAGGATTTGGTCTGCTCTCCCTCCCCTGAATGAAATCAAAGGCCAGCTTGGATCCACATGCTCACACACCACTATTTCAGCTGTTCCCCACACAAGCCAAACCATGCCACACAACATCACTCCTCCAAAATCCACAAGGCGGGCAAAAGATGTACTTCACGCTTTCCAGTCACTCAGAGCTTGTTCCCTCTGACAGATGGCAGGAGCCCAAGAGAGGGCAGACAGGTGCACACGGATGTGGCTGGAGAGGACATTTGTTGAGTTTTCTAAGGAGAACACCCTGACATGCAAAAACTCCTAAGTGCCATACATTACTAGAAACAGAGGACATTTCCGTAGCAGTGCCAAAAGCAGCCATGACAGCATTGCACCTCTCTTAACCATTAACTGAGGGGGAAGGAAAACAGCGTGCTTCTTGCTCATCAGCCAGAGCAGGTTTGTCTGAGCACCGTTCAGTTCCAGAAGCTCTTGGCAAAAGCCACTGTTACAGACATGGCGCTGCAGGGGAGTGGCTCTCCCGTCACACCACTCAGAGCAGGGAAAGGGCAGTAGCTGTTCTTAACAGTCCCTCACTGTTTGCATGAATGGCATAAAGGCCACAAAGGCCAAGTCCTACTGCCACCGGGATGATATTGCTAAGTCAGATTCCATGTACAATAAGGGACCAAACAAGCAAACAAAACAAAACCACCACTAACACCAACAAATCAGCACAGGGATGCTTAAAAGAAGAGTCACTGTCAAGCACAGAAAAAACACAACTCCACACCTAGTTTAGAAAAAAAATAAAATTCGTGCTCTTCAAAAACATCCTGATGACACAAACTTTAACAGTCTGTCATCATAGCAGTAATTATTCTCTCATTAATGGATACCTTGATGTGTTTCTGTTCAGTGAAGAGTTTGAGACAAAGCCTCTGCAGATCCTCACCTTGACGAGCATCCTCAAGTCAGCCTATGGCTTTTCCTTAGAAGACTGGCCACACATCTCCTAGCCAACACTGCTCCCACTGCTTGCGTCCCTACATGACAGGCATTAAAATACCTTGCAGAAGAAGGAAGGAAGTCTACAGCTACCAGGTACCATTAATATTTTAACATTCAATAGAATATAGTTTTATTATTTTTAAAAAGGGGGCTGTTCAATGTTGAACCACCCAAACAGTTTATCAGACCCTTAAAAGGCATCTTATCCATACTGAACACATTAAATGATCAGTCTGCTTCACATTAAAGGTCAACCTTCTTTTCCTAAGGCACTTATACCAGTTTACATTTTATATCTCCAAATTCTTGCCTAAGGTTTTTATCTAGAATATGATTGACATTTTCCAACTAGAATAAGAGTAGAAAAAAAAACCCAGCAACAAAACCAACCAAAAAACAGAACTGAAAAACCCATCCTAGTTTTGAAGAAACCTAGTTAATCTACACACTCTCTTCTGACTCACAAGCACAAAACAACATTGTACCCCTGGCAAAAAGACGAGGTACATTTTGTATACCCAAATCCTATTTCACAGATAAACAAAATAATTTGAAATAAAACCAGTCTGAAGAATACAAACCTAGCAATTTAGGAGTTTAAAAGCTAGACAAACATACTCAGCTTGATTAAGTACATTTTATTCTCCAGGCACTCTTCAACAAAGAGATTCGAGACTCACCACATCTATACCATCC
The DNA here is from genome assembly GCA_013396675.1 of Eubucco bourcierii. NCBI lineage: Eukaryota > Metazoa > Chordata > Aves > Piciformes > Ramphastidae > Eubucco > Eubucco bourcierii. Next base: position 124,998 of record VWZE01003505.1, read on the forward strand.
CTTCTTTCAGGAAGATGACTTAAGTGAAGAAGCTGCACACTATTCTGTCCCTATGATGCACATTTTGATACAGAAAGGTTTCTACATACTGTTTTGGGGTTTTTTTAATCAAATCGAGAAAATTAAGACCCCATTATAAAATAGTTTCTAAGACATTTTTGTTAGCATTTTTCCATTCAAAAGCAAAAAGTGCTCCCAAATAAGACTAAACTGTATGTTAAATCTTTGTACTATGCTCTTTGAGAAGTATATTAACCTACAGAAAGTTAAGAGCTTTCAAACCAGAGCAAAATTTTCTGCTTTCAGCCTTACCTAATAAGCAGTCTAGCATTAAGTCAACAAACTTTAAGGAACTGTCACATAAAGCAAGATAGTTTTGAAGCAAACCACCACCTACTGCCTGCAAAGTTATTACTGAATAACTATCCCCTATTAAAATCAGCAACTTGCTGAATACTTGGAAAACATCAGTTAGAAGCAGCATATTATATGTTGGGGAAAACTACTCAAACAGGAGAAGGTGACCTGTGCAAAATGCACCAGCCACCGACAATAACACTAACATAGAAAGTGTTCCCACGTCACTGGTACCAAAGCAATTCATTACAGCAAGCTAGTCAGTGTTGGAAAGCATATCCAAAAGTCTACAGACCAGATTATATCACCTTTGCTCACCTTACGGAGAGCCTTCCTCTACAATGAAGGTCCATTTTAAAACCAAGGCTGCTAGCAGAACAAAATGCCCACATACTGAGATGAAACAGGAAAAAGGAAATCTGTGCCTGAACAATTGGTAGATCAATTGGTAACTTGAAATTAAAATCAGAGAGAGAACAAATATGCAGCCAGCTCTAAGAAACTGTTAGCAGGAGAGATGTCTTTATTAAACCAAGCCATAACAGTTGAGGAGTAGAGATCACTGAGTCATCAGGCAGAGATCAGCATCAGAAGAAGAATACCTCGGAGGAAGTGTCCCACACTCCATCCTCCGCAATTCCATCCTACAACTTGTGGGGGGGAAGAAAAGATAACTTGGCAACCTGTCATCAGGGAGATCATAATCTCTTGCTTCAGAGAGAGGTGTGGAATTCAAATAACTTTCTCCTTTGGTGGCTGCCAAGGAACATGACCTACAACCCCACACTAGATAACAACTGAAAGAAAGACAGTATTTGTGAAATATTTTTATCAACTGAAAGAAACTGTCGTTTCAGTTAAGTCAGATTCACTCCCCATTTGTTGATACCCATTTTCATGCTCTAGCTCACCAAAGCGTGGATCACACCACAGTTTCACTCTTGCTGGACAAACCAGCTGAAGCAGCTCCTGCCCCCACAATGGTGCTGCTTCATCACTGGTTGGTCTGTACCACCATCAAGCACCACTGATGTGGCATAGTGTCAGGCCTCCAAGCGTATGTACTACCACTTCTGAAGAGGCTGCACAGGAGCAAGGAGAGGGACCAGGAATTACAAAAGAAGCCGAAGCCGGATTTTTTGGCATATACAACAGCAGTAGCGCACCAACATTGAGAAGTCCAAGTTTCCATGAATGCAATGACCATCTGCATCAGATAAATTACCATCACTGCTACTCTAAAGACAGTTTAATGAGAAAGCAGCAACAGTGGGTATTTACATACGCATTCTAGATAAACAGTTTTATAATGTAATTTTCAACTTACATTTTAACAATACATATAAATTATGGTAGAGAAAAAGGCAACTCTGTTTTTACCCATGATAAAGATTCATGCACAGACAAGCATACTTTAGGAACAATCACCCTGTCTGGCTAATAAGGGCTTGAGTTCATGCTTCACATGCCTCAACCAATACTGACATCTGTTTTACACAGGAAAAGGAAAGCACGGACACTTGCACATGCCAGTGATATGGACATGCCATGTTCCCAAGCCATTGCACCACTGTGTATTCCCTCTACCCCATCAACACTGCTGTCCCACCATGGCTATGCTCAGATGAGCTCCTCACAAGGTCTTTTTCAGAAAGATGCAACACCTGTGTGCCTCAAGAGTCACTGAGACATAGATGCAGCTCAAAGCTCAGAGTTCACTGTAACATGACAGTTGACCTACCTCAAGCTGCAGGCACTCCTATACACCCCAAAAACCAGAAGGATAGAGACTACACCAAGGTAGGCAGCTTGCCTTTGTGCCTGTGGTACAGTACTGGGACAAATTATCAATATAATGATATCACTGTAAAAGCCTGCAGCACCTTTTCTCATGGGTTTCCATACACACACGACTAGTATGCATAAATGGCTATCCTGAGGCAGAGGGCACACTCTTTGCTATAGTTAAAATGCCTGAGTACTATGTACTAGAGAAACCATAACTGTACTAAAATAATCTATGTAAACTCAAAAAGCCTCTTCTATGTACAGTGTCTGGGGCTGAGTTTTAAATACCTGCTTCAGAGACAAAACACACATTGCAAATATGGAATATGTTTGGATTTGTTTTTTAAAGTACCACGAGATCCAGTATCCTCAATTTATACCCAAGACTCCTTCAGTAACATGTGCACAGGATTATCCCTGCCCCCTAAAATCAAGTTTCAGATTTCTGGACCAGACCGAAGGAGCTGGTTTCTATGTATTCCTGTGGGATAAAGTGCTATATAAAAGCTTTTTATTTCTGCAGAAGGCCTAACTAATGCAAAAGGAAAGGTATCAGGCTTCTCCAATGGGGGAAGGGTAGGCAGAGATTACCACATTTCATGGGTAGTGTGTGCAAGTGGGGAGGGCTGAGCAATTTGATGAGAACAATTAAATGCCACTCTTTTGTAAACCTGATAAGATAGCTAAAATGTCTTTTTCAACAGAAAACCTTACTGGACTAAGCATCAAAATAAACTGTACCGAGAAATACAGTGTATGCCACAGAGTTACTGTGAAAGGGACACTTGAGACTACATACATACATTTTCTAAGAATCACCACTTAAGCACATTCATTAAGGGTACAAATACAGGAGTGTGTGTTTTCATTGCAAGACAGCGTCATCTGCAGTAACAGTTTCACACACTGCTAGCAATGGTTTCCTTCTCCTAAACTGATATTATACATAAATCTCTGCAAAACTTTTCAAAAACTAACCAAATCTGGTCCCAGCTACAGACTCTCAGACCAATTTTAAAAAACACAATTAGGAGCAAAACAATTGTTCCCTAAATTAAACATCATAGAAAAAAATATTAATAAAATGCTATTGCTTCAGAAATAGGACTTTTGCTGCTCATTCTGCTTCCCTGCTAAATTACAGAATATATATGTCTACAGTATATTTGTGGACATCATTCATCAAGCCACAGTTAAGCCATAGTTGTCTGGGAAGTCCTAAAGTGATAGATAATAGACAAAGGATAGATAAATCACAGAATCATAGAATGGTTTGGGTTGGAAGGGACCTCCAAGGGCATCTAGTTCAACCCTCTCTCCATTCAGCAGGGGCATCATCCACTAGATCAGGCTGCCAAGAGCCTGTCAAGCCTCTCCTTGAATATTTGCAGAGATGGGCCCTCAACCACCTCCCTGGGAAACCTGTTCCATTGCTCCACTGCCCTCATGGTAAAGAACCTGTTCCTAACATCCAATCTAAATCTGCTCTTCTCTAGTTTGAAGCCATTGCCTCTTTTCCTATCACTACAGACCTCTGTAAACAGACTCTCTCCATCCTTCTTGCAGGCCCCCTTGAGGTACTGGAAGGTTGCTACTAGGTCTCTCTGGAGCCTTCTTTTTTCCAGGCTGAACAACCTGGCTTTCTATGATTAAGTGACTACATCAGTGGACATGGGATGACCTATGGGTGGGATCTACCTGGACTTCGGCAAGGTCTCTGACACTGTCCCCCACAACATCCTGCTTGTCAAGTTGGAAAGATACAGATTTGACAGGTGAACTGTTCAGTGGATATGGAGTGCACTTGGACGGTTGCATCCAGATGGTTGTGCTCAACGGCTTGAAGTCCACACGGAGAGCAGTGACACATGGTGTCGTGGTGTCCCTCAGAGGCCCCTATTGGGACCTGTGCTGTTTAATATTTTTAACAATGATACAGACAGTAGGATTGAGTGCACCATCATCAAGGCTGCAGATGACACCAAACTAAGTGGTGCTGTTGATACACCAGAGGGATGGGATGCCTTCCAGAGAGAGCTGGACAAGTTGGAGAGGCAGGCCGAGGTGAACATCATGAGGTTCAACAAGAGCAAGAGTAGGGGCCTGCACCTGGACTGGAACAATCCTCACTATCAACATAGAATGTGAGATGAGATGATAGAAAGCAGCCCTGTGGAAAAGAACTTGGGGGTGCTGATTGAGAAAAACCTAGACAGGAGCAGATAGTGTGAGTCTGCAGCTCCAAAGGCCAATTGCATCCTGGGGTGCATCAAAAGACGTGTTGCCAGCAGACCCAGAGAGGTGATTCTGATACATTGCTCTGGCGAGACCTCACCCAGACTATTGAGTCCAGGTCTGGAGCCCTCTACACATGAAAGACATGGACCTGAGGGAGTAGGTCCAGAGAAGGACCATGAAGGTGATCAGGGGGTTGGAACATCAATGCTATAAGGACAGGCTGAGGGAGCTGGGGTTGTTCAGTCTGGAGAAGGGAAGGCTCCAGGGAGACCTAATAGCAGCCTTCCACTACCTGGTGTGGGCCTACAAGGATGGAGAGAGACTGTCTACAAAGGCCTGCAATGACGGGACAAGGGGCAATAGTTTCAAACTAAAGAAGAGTAGATTTAGATTGCTGTCTCTACCTCTGGAGATATTCAGGGTGAGGCCTGACACGGGACTGGGCAGCCTAATCAAGTTGAGGAGGCTAGATGAGGCAGAGACGGTTGGACTAGAAGACCTGTAGGGATCCCTTCCAACCTGAAGTATTCTATGATAATAAACCACGCGGACTCTCAAGACAGAGTAATTAGCCATTGGAAATAAGGTGACACAGGAGATTTTCGATCATTAAAAGTAAAATAAGGGAAGATCTATTGCTAGATGGGTGAAGTGAAAATAGTGGACAAACTCCAGGGCTCAGTACTGTATTGCAGCCAGTCATTCCAGAGGTCTCGAGGGTTAAGGTAACCCCTTTAGTTCTTCCTCAGGAAACTACTGGATTATTTTTTCAATATCTTTCCACCTCAGGCAAGCTGAAGCTCACTACCCTCTGTCCCCAGCAAGAAAGGGAGCATGGAAGGAGTAGCCAAGATATGAGCTGCTGAAACTCTGGCATGATACAAGACAAGTGTTTTCCCAAGTATTTCTACAATGCAGCTGTAGCTACAAACTCCAGAAGCAGCAGAAGCATGCACGGCTCTGCAGAACAGTTCCTTCTCAGGGAAGCTGCCCATTCAAATGCCTGTTGTTCCAATTGCTACTCCTTCAGAAAACTTCACAACTGCATGTTTACAAACTCTTCATAAATGTAATTCTGAGAGAGACAAAGATCAAGGCAACCACCAGCCTTCTGTTTGTTTTGGATATATTTATTTTTCCACCAGGGAAAAGACCAAAAGAAAGAAGATTAAAAATCATCATTATAGCACAGATTTTCCTTGTTATGGCTCTGTCCAAACCATTACCAAGCTGGAAGCTAAACCCAAGCATCATACATACGTGTGCTTTGGAAAAATCACATCTAGCCACTACAGAGGAAGGTTCTACTCAGTCACCTATTTGAATGCTATTCTGAAAAAGATCTCCTTCATTCCTCTTTGACTGCATATATAGCTATGAAAAATTCCACCTAGATTTTTCAAAGTTTCCTTCACAAAGCCACCTTCCTCTAAGTCTGTTCTTAATTGCCGTGAATCATTTCAGTACTTTTCCATGTTAACTTCTTCAGCCTTGCACGGTATAATTACAAACATTTCTCTCTGCATATTTTTGCATGTTTAACCGAAAGACATTTCATGCTAATACAAATACAATGTCTCAGCACACCTCTATTCCATATGTTATACTTACACTGTGCTACATCATTTTCAGTTTTTAGATCAACTCAGAGTTCTGGTGTAATTTATAAATGCTAATTACAACACAGTATCAGTTCTAACATAAGTACACCAGCAGAACATCAGCTGAAGGTAAGGCAAAGGGAACGCCACAAATTGCACACAATAATTAAGAGCCTTTAAGAGAAAAGTCTTATGGAGAAAAACCTGACTGTAGGCCAGTAAAGTGATAAGCAGCACAATGAAATTAATGGGAAGGTAAAACTTCTGCCTCAAGACACTATGTGTTCTGCTTACACGAAAATTTCCTCTACCTTGACGTTGGATTTAAAGCTGTCTGGGACAGTCTGGAGTGAAAGAAGAGATGCAGTATGTGATTTGCCTACGTTAAGAACATGGTTTGGAGGAACTCTCACATCCCTCTTCATACCACATATCTATGTCCAAATTATCACTCAATCAAAGCATTTGTGCTCCCACTGTCAGACCCTGAAGATGACACATGGGGTGAGGGATTCCAGAAAAATTACCAGAACCCATCGTTCTGAAAACCATTTTCCAGAAGGAAGGCAACAGCATGAGCCAGCACAACATAAGGATCTGTCTCCCCCTGCCAGTCTTTCCTTCCACAAGACTGCAAATTCCCAGGCGCTATCTAGTGCCTAGTGTGGGAGTACTGCTCTTAACGTACAGTTAAATATGCTCTGTAGGAGCCCTGCAAACCTCAAGTTTCTGAAGGCACAGGAAGTTCCTTTGGGACATAACTAATCCCTATCAACTAGAAAGACAGACAAAACCCAATCGGTTGGCACTGAGCTTAAGCAGCCTCCCTTCTCCATTCTGGACTACTTAAAAAAATACTTTGTCTGCTTCTGTCACCCACAAATCCAACGCAAGAAGGTAAATCCTACATTAATTGCTGTAAGATTACTAAGCTTGTAACTAGTAGCTTCTTAAATCAAAAGAACAGGTATAACCTGTTACTTCTTCCAAGTTCCTTAGGCATCTTGAGAATAAACTCTTAACTTCAAGCAAATGGGGCCCTTTAAGATTCAGTACATCACCAGATTTCCAGACAAGAAAATACATATTTACATGATTAATAATGTAATTACATATAACTATATGTATATATTGTGTGCTCTAATATATATTAATAAAGTAGTATAATTATATTTATTTACAACATTTAGAAAAGGTACAGACTTTTTCAATTGACCACTGCCTTTAACATTTAAAGCACCATTTAATATAATAGGAGAAAATAGTAAGCATAAAAGGCATACTTTAGCTGTCTGAAAAGTTTTTCTCATAGCTGTTACATTCAAACCACATATTTATGTTGTCCCTGTAAATTAATTTTGCCATCTCAAGACTATCACCAAAGTCCCACAGAACTCTTAAATAAAACAAACTTCTTCATTTTGTATTTGATAATGCCACAGCTTTCCCAGAAGCTGAACATAATGCTGCACTTCAGCCACAGCAGCCCTCCTCAGGCCTCTTAATTGTTCGCATCTCTGGAAGCTAATGCAACAGGGCAACTTTATCGGCATTATTTTTACATGGCATTTTAACTGCGAAAGCCAGCATGCAGGACTAGCTCCTGTTCTAGCATGCTGTGTTACACATCCCCTTTAGAAGTGCACATTGCTAAAGCAATGCCGGACTAATCCCAAACATTTGCCGTCCTTTCAAAAGAGATCGTTAGTTTCAAGGCAGTTCTCGTGGACATTATTTTATATTGATGGAGGTAAACAGCAACGACCAGAAGAACAACAGTTACTCTGTTCACACAGTAAAACAAAGTGAAATTGCCAAGTTGCACTAAGTTAAATAAGTGGTCTACAAGCAGGTCATAAAACTAATCTTTGATTTTTCCCTCTGCTGCTCACCCTGTCTCCTAGCAGATGCCAACTACTTGGTTAGCCACATTACTAAGAAAAACACTGATACAGATACGGTTAACCAGAAGCCTCTCTTTATTGTTTTAAGCATCTAGCTTCTGACAGAATACTAGCAAAAGGAAACCTGAATGCTATCCACTCCAAATCTGCAACTGCACTTCTTCAGCACAACTTACGGTTTTACTTAGAACTACATTTCCAGAACAATTCTGTCACTAAAAAGCAGTAATTCTCACTACACAAACAAAAACTGCATCAGCAAAAACACTGCAAATACAACGGTTTGCAGGTTAATTTTTTTTTTTTTTTTAAGTCTCAGTAAAATGTGTTTTGTGTAAGAAGAATGAAATAGTGGAAGGGGTAGAACTCTAACACAGGGACCACTTTTTGGTTTTGCTGCACTGTCATTGTAGTTTACTCTTTGGCACACTGGGCAGTCTCTTGGGTCCCTCTGTGAAGTGTTTTTACCACCTCATTTGCCTGTGTTTGTTAGGCCAGCAGTCTGCAGCTAGGCTGGGAGAAGAGGCCATGGGTAGAAGGCAGAGGCATCAGAGAAGCTCCTACAGTAGTAGCCACTGCCACCACATCAGCAAAGGATGGTCTGAGCCACTGGCACCTTTGTTTATGGTTTTAAGATGCCTACAAAGCCCAGAAGAAAACTAATTACTACAAAAGAAGCAAGTATAAAAGACCGAATAGTCTGTACTTAACTAATAAACCAGAAAACTAGAAAGAGTTACACAAGACACCAGTCACATGGCATCTGATTAACTCAAAAAAATAAGAGAGAAAGGTAAACAGAGCGAGACAGAGAGAGAAAGAGAGATGAAAAAGCAGGCATAGGTACATACTTAAGACAGAAAACAGGAAGAGTAGCACCAATTGTATAGTGAAACACCAAAGACAGTTATTCCAGATAAGAAGTATCAGCTTGCTACTCCCTAAAATAACATCATGTGCCAGTTTTTGGTCGTTACCACCCCCAGGCCAAACACTGCTCTACTGCCTGCATCCGTCCTGCATTTGCTGCATCCTGACCACCATTTACTCAAATTTCCAGGAAAAACTCCCTTCCGCACAAGGCTGTTTCTTCTCAATAAAGGGATCCGATTTTTTTGTCGGCCCCACGGTCTCACTTACTGTAAAAACCTCGTGTAGTTTGCACTCCACATCCTCAGCTCTTATTTTGTCTGCTATCTGCTCATCTCTTCACAGGATCACAGGATGTCAGGGGTTGGAAGGGAACCAAAGAGATCATCGAGTGAAAACCCCCTGCCACAGCATCACCATTCAAATACAACAACATATACCTTCTTTTTGTAGTAGGAAAAGGAAGAAATTTCAAAACATCAAGCCTCAAACAGCATATATGCCTAAACAGCAAGCCACCACATAACAATCCAAAGTGACAAAGGTTGATTCTCCCAGTTCACTTTTTTTCCTAGTATGACCATTTGATTTTCCTCTCCTGAACAAATTAAAAACAACCA
>VWZE01003507.1:0-15720 GCA_013396675.1 Eubucco bourcierii
CCAACCTTACCATTCTATGTTTCTATGATTCTATAAATTATGCTTGGCTCCAGAGCACTTTTGACTAGTGGGATTATGAAATAACCAGAGAATTTTTTTTTTAAATTTTTTGACCATAGACAAGCTTTTGACAGAATTTTTAAAAATCTTTTGTCATTGCAGTCATATGGTACTGCAATATGTTTGGTAACACAAGTTAGAATCTACCTGCATTCTACTAGAAAGCACAAGTGTTTACTCATGGGATTTGATACTCAATTCAGAAATTGTCAAAGGAATGTAGTTGAAACTTCTGAAAGAGATTAGTTCTAATTAGAACCAAAATAACAGAAAGGAAATTAATTCTGAGCAGAGACCAAATATAAGCAACAAAGAGTAACAAACAGTATAGAATAGTAAGCAGCTTTACAGTGTGCCTCTACATCCAAGCAGTTTGCTCCTGCAGCATGAGAATAGGTTAGACTTCAGCAGGGTGTCTGGTTCCCCCAAGCTGATTTGCCTGAGGTAGAGACTGACCATTAGATGAGCATTAGATTCAGCTAAAGAGTTGCAAATGTTTCCACATCCAGAAGCAGGCAAACATAAAAAATCCTATGACAGCATACTGGAGATTTTCGTTCCACTTTTGCCAACTCTTTCTCACTGTCTTACCATGCAGCAAATGTGCCACAGGGTGGCAAAGTAAAAGGTTTGAGGCAGCATAGATGACAGTAATTTTGCATATGCCTAATGTAGATGACTTAATCTTCTAAAATAACTGAACCCATAATATTTTAGCAAGCAAAGAAGGCTCTTGAATGCAGTGATTCCAAGAAAAATAGCATTATGTTTGACAAACACACTATTTCTGTTGTGCTTCCTTACGGTATTTTCTCTTATAATCCCAAGATTAGAAGAATTTACAGGAAGGAAAGGGAAGAAAATCCTTCCTCCAGGAAAGTTACACTTTCTTGTGATGATTTTCTACCAACTATTCCTATCATAAAAAGACAAAGCACTGTATGCCTCTTACTAGCTTGGGACCTTGAGCAAGTTTCTTTTCCTTGAAATGCAGAATGCCCGGGGGTCACTTGCATAGATGAAAAAAAAAAAATTATTCACAACTGAACTATTTCCAAGCGTTTTCCTTCTTAGCACATTCAATGAAAGCAAAACAGAAAGACCAGAGCATCTCCCAGAAATGGAAGGACCATTGCTTGACAGTCAGTGACTATTACCTGTCATAGTCAGATTATGTCCACTTCTGCAGGATGAGTCTATCCTCTAGGCAGCACATACCCTCTGGAAATGAACGTGGTGGAAGAAGGGGAAACAATTATCTTATCATCATCTTCTCATTCCTTGCCTAGCTCTGATCTGAACAGCTAAGCATGCAGAGACAGTACTGCAGCATCCAGAGAGCAGTGAGGCACTGTTACATGCACAAAGCCAGACTGTAATCTGGCTCCATGATCTTACTTCTGTGGAGCACAAGACAACTGTCCCAATTTTGTTCTCTTAGGAGTGCAGAGGAGATACTGTGAGTTTTAAAGACTAGAGTTTCTGAATCCAAAATGGCACTGGTCTTTCAGAAATAGTTAAGGGAAAGAAAACAAGAATGGGAAAGGAAGATAAACTACAGAGACCAGACAAAAGGCAAGCGAGCATCATACAAGGTCCAAAGACATCTTTACTTGCTGTGAAAATCAGGTATCTATTACCATGCAGATATGCAGAACTTAGCACACTTCTGGACAGCTCCCCCAAGAAAAACACTAGTGTGCCTGAAGCATTTCCTGTCTCCTCTCTGGGAGGTGATGCTTTAAAGCTTCCTGTTTGCCTGGTGCCATCCCATATTGCTCCACCTCTCTGAAGGCCTGACTGTCCCTATCATCTGCACAGCCCTTTTGACCCAGCATGTGTTTTCCTCATGCTTACCATACAGCTGGCAATATTGGCCTAGAAAATAGCTAGTAGTCTGCAATGAACGGGTTTGAATCATGTCAGCTTTTTGCTACATACACATCTATGGTAATATTTTTTTGTTTGTTTTGGTTTTGGTTTGCTTTGTGTTTATGGGGTGTTGGTTTTTTGTTGGTTTGGTTTGGTTTGGTTTAATGGAATGAATTACCAGAATTATTTCCTACAGTAGATTTCACCTTTATATCAATTCCACTTCTTTCTGCTTGAAGAACTGTATCTCTGTGTTATTAGAAACTTTCCTTGCTCTACAAATTTATCTTTACTTCCTTATTTCTCTCTGTTTCTTTCTTCTGTTTTCTTCCCTCCATCTTCTTTGTTTAAAATCTGACTCAGACTGGGCATTTAAGGAAAAAAACACGATTCTCTGCAGTCTACCTCAAATTTTATCAAAGACCTTGATTAGTCAAATCTTGGTCTTTGTCAGAAGTTAGCAAATTTCTGCTGACTTATATCAGGTTCTGGAAGAGGAAGTAAGATCCAACCACTACATTTTTTCCTCTAAAATCCCTGACAAAATAAAATTCCTTAAACCAGCAAATCTGTCTAAAGAGCCTGTGGGAGAAGTCCTTAGAGTAATAAGAGGGAGAAAAATATCATGGTTTCAAAAAGGCACAGAGGATCACAGTGCTAATGCCAGCGTCAAGAAAAATAGACTGGAACAAGCAATTCTTAATGATTGTTCTTATTATATTAACCTTTTAAAACCACATCCTTAATGTTACAAAGACCATGAACAACAGCCTTACAATCTTCCCCTTACCATCTTTACACCTGGAGCAATACATGGGGCAATTAATCTGAAAAAGCTGCCTGATTTCTTCATCCCAAGGAACTGCCATCTGATAGTTTGGGCCAAGAAGATGAATCAGATGTTCCTGTGGTTGTCTCTGACCTTGCATTACTGAGGGAATATCATTCAACCTCTCTGTGTTGCAATTTCCTCATTTGTGGTAAAAGGAGAATCCCTGTTCACGTGGCTTGCATTTCAGAAATGAAGTTAAAAGCTGGGGCTGGGTCCTAGAAGGTTACTTTTGTCACAAGCAATTATATTTGCAGTTGTGCATGGTCATGAAGACAAATCAGTTTATGTTTTGCAGCAAATGAGAAAACTTGTGGGACTCAGCTTCAAAATACTCAGTCACCTTCAGGGGTAATGTTGGTCATGGTGAGCAGAGCATACCGAGCCGAGCAGGAAAGGAGAATGTGAATGTCTTTGACACACAAAATGACGGCTGTCAGTCTGGTATAAAACAAGCATGTGGAGATTAGTATCATCTACTGTCTGTGTACTGAAGGCCTGCCTTAACATCTTCTCTTGGTTAAAGAGAAAAACTTCTCAAACAGATGAAGGCTTATCAAGTCCTGCAAATAATCACCCTAAAGCCTTCTCTATTGCAAGATACACATCCCGGGAGAGATGCACCAGGTAGTCCTATGTGTGTATGTGGCTCACATAGCAGCAAGTAGGCAATCCTTGCCACTGTTTATTCAGCTGTTTTCTCCCAGCAGCACTATAGCTTGCATCTAACCCTAGTGTCCTGCATCTTCCAGCTGCTGACCAGTAATTGACAACTATTATTTCTAGGACCTCTTGATCCTGAAACAGCAATTCTGAGAAGTAAAGCAGTCACAAAATAGCAGATGATTGTTTTCATTCAGAAAGGAAATTAATAATTGCTAATACATAAAAACAAAGCAAACTATAACTCGTATTCAGAAGATTAAAGAGGGACTGTGAAACAAAAGTTACCCCCTGAAACAAACAAAACAACATCTTTTGATCGCCTGAAAGTATTGTCAACACAAAGAACGCTTCATAATGCAGATCTTCACATCACCATCAGTGGTTACCTTGCAAGAGGCACAAGTCAGGTGGAAGTCAACTTGCCCATAGCAACTGAGACAGTTACAGAGAAAACAGGAGTTGCAGAGCTGCTTCAGTCTTCAGAAGCTGCATCCTTCCTGTATGTGCTACAAAGGCAGGAAGAAATTAATTATATTTTATTGACTTACCTGGAAGTCCTAAAGGATCACTCTTTTCCTACAGGTTATTCTGGCCACTGTAGAGACTTAGTTTTATACCTCACCACTGTATATAACATGTTTGTATATAACAAATATATACATCAACATATTCTACAGTTTTATATAGATTAAGCTGATTTGTGACATCTTTGTGAAAATCTGTTCAGAGAGGGGTGTCAGTGCACCAAATACAGAATTATCACAGTTTTGCAGAGGAAAACGCACCCAGTTCCGTACAACCCTGGCAGTATTTCATCAGAGACTTCTCTCCTTTACTTGCCTTTCTTTCCAGTTTTTTTCTCACAATCTTGTGCTTCACTAATGCTGGATAACCCCTTAGTTTCCTTGCATCCACTATTAGCTTTCACCAAACCTCATTTAGTGCCATCCTCTGCCCATCCCAGTCTGGCTCTTCATGCATATACTTCACTTTAAAGCTTCTTTTAATCCAAATAATAATTATATATTGCATTTCAGCTGATTTATTAGTTGTGTACACTTCTTAGCTTGGGATAAAAAGACATTTAATGAAAGCTGTGCTGCCTCCTCCCACACAGAGAGGGATAAAGTCTGTATGACACTGTATACTTCTACTATCCTTCAGTGACCAAGTAAATCTAAACAGACACAGACACTTGTAACAACACAGCCTATCCATCCTAAATGTTACTCAGGCAATTACTGCCTCCATCCACAGGTTTCTCCTTCTCACCAGGGTTTCCTGGGGTACCAGTTCTGGGCCCCAGTTGTGTTTTTCTGCTTCATGTGGAAGCAATAGGCAGTTAAAATGGGTCACATCTAATGCTAGATTCATGGGAAATTTTCTTCCACAGATGGATCATTATATAATGGCTTTACTGCAGAGTAATGTATGATTATTATTCTTGAGACACTGAAAAAAAAAATGCAAAAAATCACATAATTCTGCTTAGTCCTAAGCAGTTATCAGGATTTGCTTCAATATGTTGGAAATCCTTTGCATAGCAGAAGCCCAGGACACATGTAAATATAATTCATATTGTATGTGACATCAAAAGTGGTAAAAGAAACCTGCTCATGAGCATAGTGAGTCACAGGGGATTTACAAGTAGAGCTGTATACGATGATTTTCCCACTCTCTTAAATGAGCACAAAAGATCCCAGAGAAGCAGATCCACATAGGTGAGAGGATATAAGCTGTAGAAAAGCTTCCTAGAGGTCCAGAAGTGAAGGACACCGAGGACAGAGCTAATTTTAGTAGGGCCATGACAGGAGAGACACTGAAAGACCTTAGTACCTCTGTAAAAAAGCCTCAGCAGAGGTGGCATTGCGGTTGAAAAGGCAGCTCAGGAGGGCAGCAGGGCAGTGTCAGGCTCTGCTCTGAAGCTCTGCTCTCTCCTGCACCCCATGGGACCGGGCGTGTTCTGTCAGAGCTCACACACGGCGTAGGAGGAGCGGTCTGCCTGCTTAAAACTGTTTGATACCGATACTGCCGCAAACGCTGCGCCTCAGCAGCCTGATAGGCTGAGAGAGAGGTGAGGCTTATGCGTGACAACTCTTCACTGCATGAGACTTAAAATTTAGATCCTCAGGCAAGAACTGCGGTTGCTGAGAGCTGTTGGAGAGCTCTTCCTGGTCACAGCTGTCTACATTGGATATCTTCACCTGCACCCAAATCCCAAGCTAATGTAATCACTAATGTTGTGTTTTAAACCTGGAGCGGTATATGACCCTGTAGTCTGCTATTGTCCCTTATTTGTTTAAGGTCAGAGGGTGCTTGGAACTGTGCAGCTGGAAAAATAAACATAATGCCTGTACTGATGAACCTACATTCTCAGGACTGCTTTGCAATACGCATAGGTGTCTATGGAACATTTACTGTTTTAGACTACATCTAAGAACTTCCACAGGAAGTTTTGCATGAAGGCTACAACAAAGTTACAGGGCGGTCCCAGTTATCACACTGATTTCTCATCTTTTTTGCTGAATATGTTCATCTCTACTTTCTGGACAGATAGAAATTATTTTAGTGAGATTTATCCCCTCAACTGTTATTGAGTTATGGCAAAGTATTTAAAAAAAAAAAATTTAAAAAAAGAAAAGAAAAAAAAAAAGGAAGTTTTTTCCATTGTAAAGTATATTCTTGCAATGCTGTTGTGATTTTTTTAAAGCCAAATAACAGGAAAAAACCAGCTGAGCTCTAAGAAACAAAATCTGGCAAGTCCCATTTCAGCTGAGGATGGATCCTTATGCCAGTCCTTGTTCAGGAAGACACTTTAGCATGGACAGCAAGTTAAGCATGTGTTCGTATCCCCTTTGGGTCAGTACTAAAGTTACAGTTAACTATGTGATGAAGTGCTGTGTGGGATAGGGATGGTTTACTGAATTATGACCTAGATATATTTCTTGCCTGGAAAATAAAATGTCTAAGCAGGAGGTGAGGAAATGCATTTCAAAACTAGGTTCTCAGGACACAGAAGAGACAGGCTGTCTGGACTGGTGCACTGAGAGGTTCAGACCCCCAGTACCCAGGACACTGAGAGCTAGACTTCTCGGGTTCTTGCTACAGCTCATTAAATCCCAGAGCTGTAGAACTCAGGAGAGTAATAGGGAACATTGTTCTGTTTTGTAGGGTATGATGGCTCAGCACTGCCCACAAAACATTCCCAGGCAGGGTAGGAACAGACAGAAAATGCCATTAGATGCTTTTTTTCTCTTCAGATCCTCTAGTCATCATCACCCTATTCTGCTGATTGGACTTTGTGACAGACCAGGAAGCCACTGAAGCTGCCCTGCAAGAACATTTTTACACTGTTTGTGCCCCACAATCAGTTTAACTTCATTGGCTCCACATTACTGAGCAACCAGAAAACAATCTTAAATTACCAAAATAAACATTCAACTCTCACTGTACAAATCCTACACTTCTGCTGCTATTATGCCACTTGTCTCTATTTCCTTTTTAATATTCAGTACTGATAAATGACAATGTTGTCTCTCTTGTTCAGGTTGGGTTTGTTTTTGTTTTTGTTTTTTTTTTAAGACCACACTGAGATACTACCCAGAAATACTAAACATTCGAGTTTTCTATTTGATTTTTTTTTTTTTTTAAATAGAAGAACAATCTTGAGGACCTGTAGGTGCTCCGCTGGCAGGACTTGGTTTCCTAGGCAAGCAATCTATCTCATGCTCACTTCACTCCTGTTCAGGGATTTGGAAATATTTTTGCCCATCTAATGTGAATTTCCAAATTATAGTGCTTTCTCTTACTCTGTAAAATTCTACTTGCAGCATGATGCACTTAATTTGGAAACCGTGAGTCCTGCTTAACAAGCCAAACATTGGACCTCACCTGAACTCACTAACTAACATGATCTAAGCAGAGGCAGCATTAGGTAGCCTCCCGAGCCAGCAGTGAGAGGGTCACATTGTGAAGGCTGCAAAGCCCAAAAAAGCAACGTGAGCAAAGCTTTCACATAAAATGGACACACATTAACTTGAGGTTCAGGGTACAGAGAAGCCATATGAAAGGAAACCTCTGAGCAGAGATAGGGGGAAAAAAGAAAAAGGAAAAAAAAAAAAAGTTAATATTTAGTCAGCTTATCTACTGACAAAATATTGCCAAAGATCTTCTTTAGATTCTGATTTCTACATGGTACATAGCAAGGACTGCATATCATGGGGCAGTATTGGTTGAGGAGTTCTCAGCTAAGCAAGAGCTTTAGCAGATAGACAGTGACAAGAATATTTTGGTTAGCATTACATTGTCTATTTTTCAATTTCATCCTCATCTTCAGTGCTCAATAATTCATACACGGTATCTTTTCTTTCAACGTCAGAATGACATAGGGAGTTGGAAGAGCTTCAGAACTTTTCATCTTGCTGAAACTTTGTGTCTGAGCTTTAAAAACAGTAGATTAATAGTTCTGAGCAAACAAATTAAAATATTGCTGAAGACTGATTTGGGAGACAAGTGTGTGCTGCTGCAGTTAGCCAGGCAGCCTTGTGTGCAAGCAATATGAGCTCACTTTTGTGTTTGAAGTGACAACACTACTACATCATTGCCAGAGGACATGCAGCACCTTAATGTCGAAATCTGGCACTTCTCTATTCATCTGGAGGGAGCAGAGTAGCTGGAAGAGGTTGGAACAATACTGAAGAAATTAGATGCTCTCTTCCCTCAACCCTGTCCCTCAGGTGACACAGCCTGTTGTATTTCTATAGTATATGCATTGTGTGTCCCTGCTGAAGGCCACCATGGCAGCAAGTCTGGCAAGAGGATCTCATTGTTATGTCCTTACCATCACTCCTCTTTACAGCATCTTCCAGGGATTTCTTTCCAAAGGGCTGACCTGGACCAGAGACACAGATGGAAGGCTATGCTATTTCCCATTCTGTCCACTAAGCCACAGCACTAAGCCAAGACATCAAAAACACTGCATAAAGACATTTTGTGTCTATCACCTTCCCACTGAGTCTCCAGTTACTGTCCTTTTAATTTTAGTCTCATGTCTTTCGCCTATCTCATGTTGCACCCTCAGTCTTCCAGGATTTTTGCAGAAATGGAACTGGCTTAAAAGATTACCCATGCCAGTTTGCACAGATCATCCCTTGCTTCTGGATCAGCTGATGGAGCCTCTCATGCAGGGCTAAAGAAAGTAGGTTCCTTCTGCCAACTCATGGGCATAGGAAATAAATAAATGCTAATTTATCTGGAGTAGGAGCGGGTCAACTCCATATTTTACCCAGCACTGCATCAGTGTGAGACTTCATAAAACAAATTTCAGTTCATCATATCCTTTTTTTTAGACTGCTATTTGTAATGACACTGGCAAAGTTTTCCAGGGCAGTGGCTATCACTGGCAGCTGAGAACTCAGGAAGCAACAAGACATTTTAGGATTGTGGTGACTTTTTCCAGGAAAATTTTCAAGTGTAGTTCATGACTACAAGATCCTTGGGTCCACAGGCTGCTCACCACATTCCTCAGTACCAGGCCTGATCAGTTGTTCCCATGTCTGCAACTACAAGAGTGGTTTTAAGCAGATTCCCAGTTCTTCTCTGTTTGCTGTTTGTTTTTTGTGTACTCAAGTGATGACTGGAAGAACCACACTGCAGCTTGCAGGAGAAGGAGGCATGACTCAGTTTGCAGTTGTCTATAAGCAATCTGACAGCTTTAGACTGCCTGTGTGCTGTTGAGAGTGTGAATACTCTGTCAATTTAGCCAGTGCCCTCATGCTGCTTCCCTGTGTTCTATCACCTTCCCAAGCCCTCCTCTTGCTGCCACACTGCAGTTTCCCAAAGGGGAAACTGTTTTTGCTCTGTGGATGCTCTGTGCATGGCACACAGTGCACAACAAAGACTGTTGGCTCCTGAATTAACAATATCCACTACTACTGCTGCCATTGCTGTGGCAAGAGATGGTGCAACCTTAACTGGACTGAATGCTGTGTCCTGTCATCAAAAGAGATATAATGAGTGCTAAGAAATACGTTTGGCAATGTGGAGTTAGCTTATCTGGCCCAAAAATAACACTGTCATAAGCCTTGACCAAGGTCTATAGATGTCACAGCAATACAAAGACACAGTAGTTTTAGCTGCACAAAAGCATTCCTCAAGAGAAAGAGACACTCATGTCTCTGTGGAAAAATGAGTCCTCTACAGTCTTCTTCAGATGCAAGCGACTTCAAGAGAATGGAGGCAAAGTGTTGAAGGAATTCCATTTGGTTATGGTTAAATCATGCACACCTGCACCTGCATCACGTGAGGTGGAAGTGAGGTTATTTGCATGCACTGCAGGTGTGCATATGCAGGTGTGCATATTAAGGGTACAAGAGAGACACACCAGGAGCTGTTAAACTTAGCAGGTATTTTTAAAATAAAACCACTCTGTTTCTTTGTGTGACGCACATTATCTTGTTTTACTAGGATAAGTAAAAGCCTACCACAGACATTGCTGCACTCACTACTTGAGTGGTGGAAATAAAACAGAAAGTTATGTTTTTGTAGCTTTCTTATGTAGAGACAGAACATTAAGAAATTAAATTAAGTAGGTCAAAATTTAAGCAAGTCAAGTGGAAAAATAATCAAAGAAAGTGAAGGAGATAAATATGAAGGAGTGGCATACAAGATACCAGAAAAATCCAAAAGGCCTCTGGAAAGCAGTTAAAATCAGAACAGATCCCTGTATAATATAACCATGATCTGAAGAAAATCAACAGCAGTCTAGCTATTTCCACTGCCACCCTGGTAAAGGCTGTTCAGGTAGGAATATGTAGATGACAGGATTTACTGCGTCCTAAGGAATCACCAGGCACAAACATTTGTGTTTGAACCTGGATCCAGGATCTCTGCTTGAGTCCCTGAATAATGAGATCTGGCTTTTGTAAGTGTTGATCTTCATGTGGACTTACTAGAGTAACCAGCACTGGAAAATGAAGAAAATTTCCTCTGGAGTCAATTGTACCTTCATATGCCTACAGAGGATGAGGTTCAGTCAATGCAAATAGATGCTCCCAGTACTGTTAGTGTTCAGGGCTTCTCAGAAAAATGTGGTGTGAGACTGCAGTGTACAGAAACAGTGAAGAAATTACTGAGTAAGCTATTAATGTGATTTAATTATGCATCCTGCTGAATGTAACTTTCAATTCAGTATGCTAAGTTTTATAACTATCTTTAGTAGTGATAGGATCTCAATTGAAAGTGATGCTGCTGGTATAATGATGTGAAAAACTGGAAAAAAAAATCTAGAGTGTTGTATTTTTCTTGTCTTCAACAAGGACTTTTATATAAATTAATGTAGCTACAGGCCATAAGCCTTGTGCCACTTCAAGGATTTTCTTTACTGGAAAAGGCTGGTTTATAGCTCTTCATATAGAGGAAACAAGAAAAAGCTTAAGGCATTTGGATGTTCCAAGCATACGAGCACAGAACAAGAGCGTGACAAAGCAGTAACTGCTGCGGGTTACCAGGGGCTCAAGGGGACACTGGACAAGTATCCAGAAAGCAAACAGACAAAGTCACATCCAGGTCAGGATATCCCCTGAGCTGAACCAGTCAAGAATAAGAGAGTGCTTCAGTATCGTATGGCCTGACACTGCCCTATGGACACTGCTCCCATTGATTTTGTACAGCCTATCCTTACCAAAAGTAATTGCTTTCCTGCCTCCCTGTTTCCCCAGTCCCCCAAAAACCAAACAAACAAATGAAAATGAAAGGTAGGAAATGAAAACAAAAACCAACCAAACAAAAAATTCCACAACAAACCCACAGAAACAAAACCAGGGAGAACTAAAGAAAAGAAACTGGAAAGAAATTGTGCTGTGATTTCAGCACAAATTATGTTTCCGGTTCTACTGCAACATGGAAGATTCAGGTTAAAAACTTTTCTCACCACTGAGTAAAGAACTCTATCTGTGAATCCATCACAGTCAACAATGGGAGGTCCATCTTTGGACTAGAGGTTATCTCTTTTACATGTGTGTTTTTTATTCTCTGGTCACAGTGAATGTCAAATGCCTTCAGCAGACTCTGCTGCAGAAGCGGCAAATCGTGGTACTCACAAAACTTTCTGCTGGACATGGGAAAAAACATTTTTAGTCATCTTCCAGCAGTGGTGATCTGATACAACTGACCTCCCTGATGCAGGCAACTTGCATGAAGGTTTGCATAACCTGGATTTCCCCTGTGAAACCGTACTATGAGATAGTAGTCCCATGCATCTCCTTGCAAAGTGCATGACAGGAGTCTGTGCATCAGCTTTTATTTGAAGCACATTACGTCACTGCAATGAAAAATTCCACCCTTGCAATGCCTCCAGGTCTGTTATGAAAGTGGTTTATTTCAATCGCCTTCGAGTTTTCCCACACTTATCAGTTATGACCACAGGGTGTTATCAGCTGGCTATGGCATCTCTGCTTTCCCAGCTTTTATTCCAGACTGGCTTGAATGCATCTTGGAGAAAACTTTTTTCTGCAATGTAACTGCTTTTACATACATGGCCATGGTCCACCATCCCATCTCATCTCACCAGTCTTTAGAGGCAGATCAGGCTACAAGAGTTGGGGCTCTTCAACCTGGAGAAGAGAAGGCTTCGAGAAGACCTTATAGCAGCCTTCCAGTATCTGAAGGGGGCCTACAGGAAGGCTGGAGAGGGACTATTGACAAGGTCTTGTAATGACAGGATGAGGGGCAATGGGTTTAAATTGACAGAGGGGAGGTTTAGACTGGATGTTAGGAGGAAGTTCTTTCCAGTGAGGGTGGTAAGGCACTGGAACAGGTTGCCCAGGGAGGTTGTGGATGCTCCTTCCCTGGAGGTGTTNTGATCATGCCTCATTCTGGCTGTTCACCCTCCCAACAGAATGACTGACATGAACACTTGCAATTTGTTGTTTTATATAGCTTGTTCCCAGAC
The DNA here is from genome assembly GCA_013396675.1 of Eubucco bourcierii. Classification (NCBI taxonomy): domain Eukaryota; kingdom Metazoa; phylum Chordata; class Aves; order Piciformes; family Ramphastidae; genus Eubucco; species Eubucco bourcierii. Next base: position 12,378 of record VWZE01003507.1, read on the forward strand.
TTTTTCTAACCTTGGTCTTGAAATTGCCTCGTAACTACCCATGTCATTCAATTGTCTGTACTTCTTTGAAGTTGATGATGTCACATTTTTGGTGAACTGCCATGCTTTACGTTGCAACATCCCCTTGGAAAAGGTGCTGGCTAGATACATCTCAGTTCCCTGAAGTGTATATAGAAATGCCAGATCTACAATATCAATAGCATGTGCTGAAAGCTTCCAGAAGCTGATAGTAATTGCTTTTTAAAAAGCTATCTAGTCATTTCAGTCTTCTCTTTGAAGGTTTCTCATGCTTGAACAGACTGGATGTACTCTCTTTGGGAAGAAATCATACATCAGCTTTGATCTGCTCACCTCTTCCCACTGCCTTCTAGAAGACATTGATTTAGCAGTAAATGTCCACACATCTGATAAATGCCTATTCCTCTGGCTGTGACTTCTCATCATCTCCCTATAAGTCAAGGTAGTTAAGGGGTCTTCAGCATTCTCCCTCAGTGCCTTCTTTGCCTTATTCTTTAGTACAACTAGTTGGTCTTCAGGTACTTGGTCTGCTGAGCTGGAAGACATGGACAGGAGGCAGAATAAAGCTCCACAGGGCAAGAAAAATTGGTTAGTGACCTACTACACCAACTGGACACACGCAAGCCTATGGCACCAGAGGGGATCCACCCAAGAGTACTGAGGGAGCTGGCAGAGGTGCTGAGCAAGACACTTTCCATCACTTACCAGCAGCCCTGACTAACTGAGGAGGTCCAGCAGACTGAAAACTGGCAAATGTGTCTCCTATCTACAAGAACGGCCAGAAGGAGGACCCAGGGAACTACAAACCTGTCGGTCTGACCTAAGCACCAGGGGAGATTATGAAGCAGATCATCATGAAAGCTATTATACAGCACACGCAGGACAACCAAGTGAGTTTATGAAGCTTAACATCTTTATTAATAATATCTATGAGGGGACTGAGCATACCCTCAGCAGTTTGCAGATGATGCTAAATTGATTGGAAGCGTTGATCTGTTTGAGGGTAGGAAGGCTCTCCAGAGGGAGCCAGACAGGTTGGATTGATGGGCTCAGGCCAGTTGTATGAGGTTTAACCAAGCTGAGCGCTGGGTCTTGCACTTGTGTCACAACCCCATGCAATGCTACAGGCTTGGGGAAGAGTGGCTGGAAGGCTGCTTGCCAGAGAAAAGACCTGGGAGTGATGATCAGCAGTCACCTGAAAATGAGCCACCAACGTGCTCAGGTTGCCAAGAAGACCAACAGCATCCTGTCCTGTATCAGAAATAGCGTGGCCAGCAGGACTAGGGAGGTGGTTTTCTTTCTGTGTTCAGCATTGGTGAGACCACACCTTGAGTATGTGTCCAGCCCTGGACTCCTCACTGCAAAAAGACATGGAGTTGCCGGGGTGTGTCCAGAGAACGGCAATGAAGCCTGCAAAGGGCCTACAGAGCAAGCCCTATGAAAAGTGGCTAAGGGAATTTGGGTTGTTTATTCTGGAGAAAGGGAGACTGACAGAACACCTCACTCTCTACAGCTATCTGAAAGGGGGTTGTAGAAAGGTGAATATTCTGTTCTCTCTAGCAACAAACGACAGGGTGAGAGGAAATCACCTTAATTTTACTAGGGCATATTTAGTTTGGACATAAGGAAAGATTTCTACGCTGAAAGGGTTGTCAAGCTCTGGGACATGCTCCCCAGAGAGGCTGTGAGGTTTCCTTCTCTGGAGACTTTCAAAACCTTCCTGGATGCCATCCTAGACAACCTGCTCTAGGTCAACTGGCTCTGACAGAGGGGTTGGACTACATGATCTCCAGAGGTCTCTCCCAACCCCTATCATTCTGTGATTTTTGTGATCATCCCTGGAGGTGTTTGAAAGACATGTAAATGTGGTGCTTAGGGACATGGTTTAGCAATGCACTTGGTTGTGTTAGGTTAATGATTGGATTGGATGCTCTTAAAGGTCTTTTCCAGTCCAGGTAAATCTATGTTTCTATTTCTCGTGTACTTTCCACATGTACACAGTTCTGCAAGCCCCTGTTTCACTGTGGCCTTCAACACAGAAACCACCTACTGCAACTTTGGCAGCCTCTGTCATACATTTTTGTACACATTACTATATTCTGGGAGGGATAGTCAGTCTCTGAGGTATGGGAGAGCTAAGCCAGGTTGAGGTAACCAAATACCATATTTATGCAAATGTAATCATGAAATTTTACACACACCTGAAGGTTCTGGGGGAAAAACCATAATGGTTTACCAGTGCTAATAGCCTTCAAACTGATGGAATTCTTTTAGTGTAACTATGTGTTTTACGACTTCTGCCTCCCCAGGGCCAGGTCATGGATCTTGGGCAGTCAGTGGACTCCTGGATGTGACACCACTTCCAACTGCAGTCTTGCATGACTGGACGGTGCCAGAAGACAGTGGGGATTTCTGCCATGATTTGTAGCAGCCATCCCCAAGCTGTCATTGTCTCCATGCCACCAGAGCATAACCTGTTATGATGCAAGTTCCTAAGAATCTCATTCATATATCTTTCTGGTGAGTTCTACCTCAGATGTTGTTCTTTGCCATTTCTTTCAACCTGATGACATCCCAAGTATGATAAAGTAGCTATAATGATATTTATTAATATCCTTTGTTGGCACTGTTTGCTAACATGTCCTCCTGATGTAAGATCAGTTTATATTTCTCCTTTTGCAGGCCTTTGATGTTGAGCTCATTTTAGTGCCTTGTTTGAAATACTAATGGTCTCTGGCAAATTGCTTTTTAGGTTTCTAAGAAAGCATCATGGTACTCATCCAGCTGTTGGTTTCTGGAATAATAAAATCTCCCTTTCTATCCTCTTCACAACTCCCACTTTTAGTTGTTTTGGTCTTGTAACAAAATCGATTTTCTGGTCAGGTCCTGTAGCAGCCACACTGCTTTATCTATTAGCACATGTAACAAGTCTGGAAGACTTTCCAGTTCATCAAAAAATCCCCAAAAAACAATGTAATGATAACTTACTAACCTCACACAATGGAACAGAAGATTTATTTCCTCCTGTTATACCTTCATTTTGTTGTTTATCTATGAGAGGGACATTTCTTTTGGTTTCAGGGTTGTTAGAGCCATATACTTTAAAAAAAACAGAGACCTGTTTGTTCTCTTTTTTCTCTACCTGAAATCTCATTCTTCCTCTTTCTCTGTACCTTCTAGTCTGCCACTCCTGGATGCTGCTGATCCAGGTGATGACTCGTGCCTCCACAGTAATATCATAGCTAGTTCTTAATTTCTTAATTTTACTTTTTTTTTTTTTTACCTAATTTCTTTCAAAATTTTAGTTTTTCTAGCAGAAATAAAA
>VWZE01003507.1:17748-30507 GCA_013396675.1 Eubucco bourcierii
GGCTTGGACTTGATGATCTTTGAGGTCTCTTCCAACCTTGGTGATACTGTGATACTGTGATACTGTCATAAATTCTTGACACCTCCCTCTCTGCTTAATAGCAGGAAAAAACATTGTGATATTCAGGGCATGCACTTCTATGTGAAATTTTCTTTATAGTCTGGATTACAAATGTCAGGCAAATTATTATAATATCTCTACTGTTTTTTAGATATTGATCCCTCAGTCTAATATTAAAGAAAATAGCAATTACTGTAAAGAATATTGGAGGTTACAGCTAAGCCTCAGGAGCCTTCCAGCTACAGCTGCAGACTGGGAGACCGGCTTATCTTCTGACTCATAAACCCAAAAAGCTCCTGAATCTGTGTTGTACATGGGAATAGATGAGAATGCTCTGGAGGAATGGAGCCAGGAAGAACAGTAGTGAAGGTAGATAAGGTCAGACCAATTCTGGTAATAAAGGCTAATTAGTAAATCAGCAATGGAGTGTTTCAATAATGTAGGCTGCATTGCATCAGGAAAATGAAAGACAGAGTGTACCACAGTTCTGAAGGGATGGAAAAGACCTGAAAAAACCTAAAAGGATGAAGTCAGCACGCATGAACCTTTACTTAACTATTGAAAGACTGGATATGAGACCCATCTCAGACACATCTGCTTTTAGTCTTCTCTGCTGGAGACCACAAAGACCTTATTTAGAGTTTACCTGAAAAAAGAGGAGCTGAATGGTGTTCTGCACCATTCCAGAAAACCACCTGCTACCTCACTTAAAAGTATTTTCAAGACAAAAGTGAAGGGTCATTTAACTGCTTGAAAATATATCTTCAGTTTCAATGAAGAGGAGAAATGTTAATGTCATCATCTGAAGAAAGATAAAGAATGAATTATACAAGTCATATGAAAGGTTCATATAAAATTTGGCATCCAACATAAGTCAGAATAAAAATGTACTGTAAGAGCATTTCTGACAAAAAAAAAAACAGGTGTGAACAAAGGAATAATTAAGAAGTGTATGCCATTTTTGTCAACAGGCCTCCCTTTTCACAGTCAGAAGGAGTGGAAGTGAGAATAGCATCATTTCCTTAGCTTTAGATTGCAGCAGCATTTTTATGAAGCCCTCACATGTGAGCCCTCCCTGTGAGGGCTGAGATGCAGCTGCCTAGATACGTGATTTTAAAGTAAGAATTAAAGGCAATATTTAGTCTTCTGTCAAGAGGTGACTCTTCAGCACCTGCAGAGTTACATGGACAACAATGAGGACAGGCAGATTGCCCTGCAATGCTGTCTACTTTGAGCACTTGCAACCCTACAGACATGACAGTGGTGCACAACACCAATCAGACACTCAGTACCATGGGGTCCCCAGCCCAGAGACAATGGTAGCTCTTCTTCCATTTTATGCCATCACTGCTGACATGGCAGCTACAGATCCTGCTTCTAGATCCAGTGACTGAGCAAAGCTCTGCCCTAATGAATTCCAAAAGACTGTCCCTCTCCCTAGGAATTTATCATTCCTTTTCAACAGAAATGCAGGGTAGAAACCCCTATAGAGAGACCAGCATGAGTAAAGAGCTAATGAAGTGGTGAGATTATGTAGGGAAAAAAAGATCAGCATGAATAGGTGGAAGTGACAGAATGTCAAGATGACATTTTCAAAGTTCTTTGTCTTCTGTTTGTTTTTATTAACGTCAAATATTAATTAACAGAAGAAACAAGGAAGATATATTTAAAAATCCAAATTCCCTCAAATTACCAAACCCTCCTTAGACTTCCTCTTCTGCTCCAGTGAATCCAGAAGACCAGAATGTCAGAAAGAGTCAGTATGGATGCACCAAAAGGAAGTCACTGACTAATCTGACTAACCTGATAGCCTTCTAGGAGGGCATGACTGGATAGATGGACAGATGAGGGAAGGGCAGTGGGTGTTGTCTACCTTAACTTCAGCAAAGCTCTCTGCAGTCTCCCATAGCATTCTCATGCAAGATGAGGGAGTGTGAGTTAGTGGGGTGGATTGAAAATTGATGGAAGTTGCTCAGAGAATTGTGATTAGTTGGAGCTCTGTAACAAGTGGTGTTCCCCAGGGGTCAGTACTGGGTCCACTGCTGTTCAGTTTATCATCAAAGATCTGACTGAAGGGATGAAATATACCCTCAGCATGTTTGCTAATGATACACAACTGGGAGGAGTGGCTGACACACCAGAAGTGTGACGTGGACACCCATTCAGTGAGACGCGGACAGGCTGGAGAGTTGGGCAGAGAGTAACCTTATGAAGATCAGCAAGGGCAAGTGTAGGGTACCTAGGGAGGAATGACTTCATGGATCAGTACAGGTTAGGGTCTGACCTGCTGGAATACAACTGTGCAGAGAAGGTCCTGGGGAGTCCTGGTGGACAACAAAGTTACCCAGCAATGTGCCCAGTGGCATCCTGGGGTGCATTAAGAGCAGTGTGGTAAGCAGGTTGAGGGAAGTTATCCTGCCACTCTACTATATATGCCCTGGTGAGACCTTATCTGGAGTATTGTGCTCAGTTCCGGGCTCCTTGGTTCAAGTCAGACAGGCAACTTCTTAAGAGAGCACAACAAAGGATGATGAAGATGAGTAGTGGACCAGAGCGTCTTTGTTACAAATAAAGGCTGAGAGATTTGGGAGATTTTAGGCTGAAGAGGAGAAGACTGAGGGGAAATTATCAATGCTTATAAATACCTAAAGGGTGGGTGGGTGTTCAGGAGGATGTGTAAGCCTTTTTTTAGTGGTGGTCAGTGACACAAGAGGTAACAGGCACAAGCCTGAACATGGGAAGTTCCGCCTAAGCGTGAGGAGGAACCTCTTTACTTCTGAGTGTAGTAGAGCATTGGAATAGGCTGCCCAGAGAGATTGTGGATTCTTCATATCTGAAGGCATTAAAAACCTTCCTGGATGCCATCCTGTGCAACCTGTTCTAGGTGAACCTGCTCTGGCAGGGTATTCGGACTAGATGATCTCCAGAGGCCCTTTCCAACCCCTATCATCCTGCGATTCTGTCTAATGCTACTTATTTTTCATACAGTAAACCTGCAGACCCTTTTTCATCCATCTCCTGCCCCTCCTCTCCCTATACTTGCCTATAACAATGCTATAAAACATAGCCTTTCCCTTACAATTTACAGGACAGTTCAGGCCAGTATAAATTAAATAGATGCTATCTGCAGCAGTCTTACTGTGCATTTTTTTGTTATAAAATGGAAGCCAATCAGACCCATCTTTAATAGAGAAATATGAATTCGGAGGGATTGTTTTACAGTATTGATCTGATGTTGATCTATAGTAGAGATGGCAGGGAACATTTTTTTGATTAAAGATTGTCAGGGGGAATTGGTGATTTATTGACTCATGAGCCCTGTCCTGATCTTAGCAAGATGAACTATTCTTTCAAACAACTAGTGTGGAGAAAAGATGCTATTCCCATCCTACAAAGGGTCAAACCAAGGTCTTGATGGTAGAGCCTTTCTTTCAGAGTGCCCAAGGATGAGGATATTTAAGTAGCAGCTCATCTAGACCGCTACAAGTTCCTGACTGCGACGAGTCCTCCAGTCTGGCCTCTGGGACACTTCAAACTGTGAGAACAGCCTGTTCTAGGGTCTTTCTAAGGAGTTGCTGGGCAGCAGGTGAAAGCAGGTGATATGGCAACAAGTCTCCTTCCCTTCTTTCCACATATCCTATGTGTTCATTAAGCTCAGGGCATGTATGTGACAGTGAAGCTGTAAAGTGGGATAAGTAGGAGGACATAAATTTTGTGAATACCAGGAAGACTTACTCATGAGTTTCTTCCCACATAGTGTAATCATTTGGATATCTACCCACCAGAAAAGCAACAACAACAACAACAAAACCCCAAAACAAACAAACAACCCCCCCAAAAAACAAAATAAAACCCAAAAGCAACCAAACAAAACTCCACCAATAACAATAACAACAAAAGCCCCACACAGATTTAGAAGTTTTTATTGAAAAATCCAATTTAGAAGAACTCATCCTGCAAATTACAGGTTGTGAATGATAGTGGTGCCTCACATTGAGTTCTGATCTATGGAGCCTTTAAGATCCATGAAGAGAACCTAGGGCCTCCAATCAGCTGGTGAGGGATGAGTCGTGCTCACATCGATGCTCTTGATGTATCTGGCTGACTGCAGCAAAACTCAGAACAAACCTTGTCACGGTCCCAGTCCCAAGAGCCCTTCATACTCATTCACTAACCTGCCCTTGCAGTTTCACTCATCATTGTCTGTACTGCACTCTGCACAGAGTCACAGCAGACCACACGAATAAAAGCCAGCACGCCTTCCTTCATCATTACTGCATAGCAAAGCTGACCCTTGGCCTGTTCTCACCCTGCCTGCACCCATGGCTTCTCAGCACATGATAGCAGAAGACCTTCACGGGGATGGCCTCAGCCTGAGGCGGGCTTGGGTGAGGTATACCAACAGATAGGGTGCAGCTCTGGTTTGTACAGCTGCAGATCACACTAACTTTTCCCAGAACAACTCTGCTTACTACAACAATTTTCCTTTTATTGCAGCCTATGGCAGTTCTTCCATCGTAGGGGGGAAGACTCAGAGTCATGGACATCAGTGTCTGTTTCCACTGTGACTGCCTATGTGGCACTGTTAATCCAATATGCAAAATTTAGAAACATGGAAGGCCACCTCTGAGGTGCCTGGATGGAAACTGGATGTCCCCTTTGAGCAACATCACCAAATTTGAAACCTACAGATAGAGAAGGTGTCAAACTTATTGAAACCTTTGATTCAAGGATTTTAAAAACTATTGTGGTCACACAGGTGATAGACATTTGCAGTGGCAGAGTTTGTGCACTCACACTGTCCACGGAGCACAGTCAGAGTTACCCATTTTGGAGAGAGGTCCTGATAAGCTCTACCTCCATGTTCCAGCCACCAGGCTGTAGCAGGGGAGTGCTAACTGCTTTGTACAAGGCCAGTCACAAGGGCTATCCATGGGCCTGCATCTTGGATGATAGGCAGGTGTCTGTTGCCGCCTTTGTGAATCCAGTTGCCACATCAAAAAATAATCCCTGACCTTGCCTCAGGCAGAGTCAGCTTTCACCTGTACCCAAAGGTCTGGTCTCCTTTAGAAGCAACGTCTTCTTAAGGTAGTGAGGGATGAAGATCCAACAGTGAGGTAGCCTGCTCTTCAATTCCTCCTTCTTAGCGCTGAGAGACAAGGATATTGACATGGCAGTTGGGCCTCTTGGTGTATTTAACCTGAGCCAGAGCTCCAGTCCCAGTACGCTGAAAATAATTGTGACGGTTTGGGAGTTCCCTGCCCCCCCACACTTGTAAAAAATGACCCAGACTAGAACTCAGTCAACTGGAAGTTAAGAGATGAAGCTCTATTTACAGCTCAGCACAATGTACAGCAGATACATACACAATACACAGGAATATTTACAGAAATGTACAAGTTAAAGGTAATACAGAAACACAACTCCCCTCCCAGAAACCAGAGACCCCAGGAGGGGCTCCCAACCCCCCTTCCACCTTCTCCCCACCCCTGTACCTTACCCCAAGGTTTGCCTTACGTGCAAGGTAAATTAGGAGGATTGACCAGGGGGGTTAGAAGAAAACGTGGTTAGTGAGGGTTAATCGGCAGACGAGTCAGAGCCCAGAAACTGCTAGATCCCCCAGCAGCTGCTGCTCCAGCCAGAGCCAGAGAGACAGTGACTTTACCTAATATTTTGGTTATTGTTCCCAAACAATTTCTTAGCAAGCGTATGAGTGAAGTAGACATCATGATGTTTTCCTTTCACAGTCTATAGTGTAATTTTCTCTATTAAAATATTCTAATTAGCCTCAAACCAGCACAATAGTACATGGGAGGTAGGCCAGTAAAGTCTACCTCACAAAAGACTCAGTGATGCTTGCACATTCATGTGAAGCTGCACTAGAACTTTTTCTAGTATCTCTGGCCTTGGAAAAGGCTGGATTTGACCTCTGAAATGCAAGCAGGTACAGTGCTTGTATCCTGCTGTGCAAAGCTGCCATGCTGTCTGGTGGGAGATCCCTAGATGATGGAGCCAAGAGGGCATCTGGGTTGCCTTTGAGCTCTTCAGACCCAGCTTGCCTCTGTGTACCTTTGCAACACGTTAGCTGTTCTTAGGGTACCAATTCAAGATAAGACAGATAGAGAAAGAGCCTCCATAACCCAGGAGCACAGTGTTTCTAGCTCAGGAAAGAAGCAGTGTGTCATGCATGCTTGGGATGTTCAGGAGTCCAAGACTTACACAAATAATGTTGAAAGACTGGAGGGCTGAGCATTGAACCCTCACATAGCCCACATGGGCCAACCCTTGTTGGCTGCATGGAACAGGTTCTGGAGTGGAGTCCTCGTTCACTAGTTCCAGGCTTCCTCTTTGGAGGAATTAGTTGGTCTATCGCATGAAGAAGCTCAGGAGTTGTTACAGTAACCATCATAGTAGGGCTGGAGGGACTGAGGCCCAGAAGAACTCATGGAGAAGTGGTTCTCTAGCACCCTTCATGTACCTTGAAAATCTAGAGCCTCCAGTCCCCTACAAGCTAGCAACTGGGGGGAAAAAAAAAAAAAAAAAAGAAAAATAAAAAAAATTGATTCTTCCTTTGAACATACTTGTTCACTTGGAGTGAACAAGTTCAACTTGGAGTGAGATGGAATTCCTTTTAACAACGACCCCAGACAATGTACATATATGGTCTTCTTGTCCTGAAGAGTTAGCAGAAGTGCTGCCCATCTCTCTGAACTGAGTTCAGATGGGGATTTCCAGGAGGAGAGTTTTCCTTTCTTTCTCTCTGGTGAGTCCACCCAGTGAGCTCATGATATTTCTCCTGACTCAGCTGCATTCCTGCCACCCTACTGTCTAAGGAACAGGGGCATTCATTAACTCCCTGTGTGCAGCTAGGGTGGGTCTAAAGAGGTACTCCTTAGTCCAAATTCTCTGTAAGATGATTAAATTCCCATAAATCCAGATGACTAGCACAGCCTGATTGAAGATGCTACTAACCACTGACACTGCTTGCCCTGTCCTCAGGCCATCCCCTGCCCCCTGCTTTCCTATAATTAAATCCTCTATCTAATTTCATCTCATTGTTTCACTTACAACACGAAGAGTTGCGTTAGAGTCAAAAATCTGTACCTGAAGACTAGCCAATGCTGCACAGTGAGATGCCTTTATCCCATGTTAACTAAAACAGTCTCCTGCCCTCAACAGGCCATTTTCAGACACTATGCTCAGCTGTATTTTTTTTATGTTGGAGGACATTTTTCAGAATTACATACTGTAGGTACTTGCTGTTACAATTCCAAGCAAAGCAAGTAGAAGCTATTCAAAGACAAGAACTGTAACCTTTAATAAATAAATAAATAAATAAAATTAAAACCTATCTGGAAAATTGTATATCCAATCAAAGAACTTGTAGTAAAAACTCATCTGCTGGGTGGGAAGTGCAGGTTGCTTTTTCTTAGTTATTATTAAGCCACTTTACCAGTATGATGTGAAGGGGTCATGGCACTTTATCACATAGGAAAAAAAAAAACCAAAAAGATTATAAAATTGAGATCTTGATCACATGGTACTCATTAGTTTTGATGTATACTTGATAGTTACTTTTCGTAGGTGAAACTAGTAGGGCTTTTTACATTGTTTTCCTTTGCTTCTGGAGAAATCATATCTTAGCCTAAATTGTAATTTTGATTTCAAATGTACTAAAGGAAGGTAGTTCATGCAACACTGTTGTTACCTGAAACAGGCACTACTTAATGCACACTGTGGGAAGGACAGTAAGGGGGGAATGTTATTCCCTGGTGCACCAGAGGAGATACTGCATTACTGCGATCACTGTGAAGTGGAAAATGTTATTTTAATGATGCCCAGCTTGGTCGTTTCCCAAGGGTGAAATCAATATCTTGATGGTTAAACTGAAGCTACCTTTGTATTATTGACAACATATGTATGACCTCGTTGACAATATCCAGAATATTAAGCTAAGAAAGGGAAATGTCCTTGTTGAAATGCTACAGACATCCAAATGCATCTGCTATATAGAAAAGAAAAGACATGCTCATTTAGATAACGCTAGAAAACAGCAACAAAGCAAAACATTTATGATAGGCAAGGCTCCTTCAGCTGCTGTAGAGCATAAGCAGGAAAAGGTCATGTTGCCTATAATTGAATTGCTTTGTATTGTGCTAATCTACCTAATGTTCTGTTTGCAAATATAGCATCATCTTAAGCACTTTATGCCATTGGGGCTAACATTCAAACCGTGCTCTTTATTGCACATGTGCATTTCGTAACTAAGTAACTGGTCTCAGAAAATTGTTGGTCTATTTCTAGCTTTACGCTGCTATGAAAGAACTATTTCTTGCTGAATTCTTACCTAAAGTCTTATATTCAGAATTTTTACTTGCAATTATCCTCCTCCATCTAAAGCTCTGAGAGACCTCTTGCAGTTGGTGCTAAGGACTTTACTTCTGAGAGTAAGAATTCAGCTGTGTTCCTTCAACTCAAAGGAATTAGTGTATTTGTGAAGTGCTTTGAGAAGCATGCATGAATTGCAGTTTGACTGGCTGACCCTGTTCTGCCCAGAGAAGTGAATGTGTTGTGGGTTGGAAAGGGATTGTTTCTGACTTATTTATTATGTTGTACAAAAGATGACATTAGGAGCAGTGTTGTTTTCACATGTTTCTATCTATGTTTTTCCTTGCTCTTTTTAAACTCTGCACTTCACCCTTACTGAGTTCCCTGACACTGAGGATATGAAGGTAGCTAGGGCTTCAGTAGTGAGGAGAACACTAGTTGACATCTATAGGAAAGTCAGGCTCCCAGAAAATTGGTCCAGGTAGAATGATATGGTAGGGTGGGAAAATCCTGCAGGAATGTGCTTCTAGCAATGATGTGTGATCATCTCTGAAGAACAAGGACTCATGGGTCAAAGTCATGCTACTCTTCCATTCTGTGCGATGCACTCGACTTTGTTCTTCACTTACCACTGCCACTTTAGCAGGCTCAACATCCCTTTTTCCCTAAGGACTCATCAGATTTTCCACCTCACAAGGAAGAAGATGACTTTATCAATCAGTAATGTAACATAGCGTCTTGTTTGAAGCCAATGTGAGTGAATGGCAATGCTTCAGCAGTTTGCCAGCATACAGGAAATTAGCCTGGTCAGGTATGTTGTCGAGAAAAGGAAAAGGCAGTAAACATACAAATGAGGCCAACTAATGAATATGCATTTCTAGAAACTGCTTAGTAAGAACATCTTTACATTTACTTATTTCTGTCCTACAGTGCTAAATGTTAAAATGTGGAAAGTCTTTATAGTTCCACAGAAAAAGCCTAAACCTACTCCACAATTCATTGATAGGAGTAGACTGGCATCAAGAGTCTTTGGGTAGGGCTCTTCGTTCAGGTGTTCATTACTTAGATTCAACTAGAAATACCTCATTAAATTGTCTCTAGGTTTACACTGAAATGACTAAGTTCACAGACAAGTCTTATATTTTTTTAGAGTATTATTTCATGGTCATTAAGAGCTGAGAAAAACTATTCTGTCAGTGTCTATACAGTTATTTTTGTAGAGTGGAATATCTTATCAATCAGTTTCTATGTAATGCTCTCATCAAAAGATAATATATTTGCAAGACTCCTTCATTTGACACTAGAAATTCTGCTATTACCAAGGAGATGCTTGATTCAGAAGGTGGTACAGAGAATTACCGTTCAGGCAGGTAAGATGGTATCATCATTTCATAAACTTTTATTTCTAATACATGCTTGGACTAAAAAAAGCACGCAACTCTTCCAAATCTTTAAGAATAAGTAATTTTAGAATCATGGAATCAACCAGGTTGGAAGAGACCTCTAAGATCATCCAGTCCAACCTATCACCAACCCTATCCAATCAACTAGACCATGGCACTAAGTGCCTTATCCAGTCTTTTCTTCAACACCTCCAGGAACAGTGACTCCACCAGCTCCCTGGGCAGCCCATTCCAATGGCAAATCACTCTCTGAAGAGCTTCCTCCTAATATCCACCCTATACCTCCCCTGGCACAACTTGAGACTGTGTCCCCTTGATACAGATTCATAGAAGATTCTGTTCTATATGGATTTGTTAGGAAGCGTGAGAAGGGGTGAATGATGTTCTAAAGAGCTGTTTCACAACTGCATTGGTTTTATTGGCTGAATGGTGGCTGGTTGGAAATCATAGCAATGCCACTACAACCCAAATGTGGAGGATTCAGTAGTTATCACCCTTGGCTCACCAAAGCTGGCAGTATTTTACTACAGTCCTCTCTTCAACCATAATCATGCTCTACAATGTTAAGATACAAACAACTAGCAACAAAATCCAGGTAAGCATCCAGATGAACTTCTCCAACATTTTTTCAAACGAAAACTTTAAAAAAGAGCATCAGCAGTCATAGGCAGTAATCAAAGTGGAAACACAGAAGATGAAAATGAATCTGGTTATGTGAAAAATATGCATAATATTGTTTGAACTGCTGTATATATCCAACCATTGGTAGCAGACACAGAATGCCATTTAAAAAAAAAATTTTTAAAAAAATAAAAATTAAGAAGTTTCCTTTCATTAGAATTCACTGCTGTACCATGTGTAAAATGTATTTTTGGTCAACATTTGCACTGTCATCTAAAAACACTGTCTTGGTGACAGTTAGGAGTTTGACACATGGAAGGCAGTTTAGCCTACCTCAGAGAGAACTCCAAATACAAGTCACTCCAAAGTCAAAAGCACTCCACCTGCAAGTGTGTGTGTTTACTTTGTTGACTGCTTATAGAATATAAGTAGACGTTTCAATAAAAAGTAGTAATTACAATACAGAAATCACACACCCTGTCTGAGCCATCGTCTTGGTAGGCCTAGATAGGCCAAAGGTGGGCTTGTACATGTCCTGGTTTGCCCAGGCATGCTCCCCTGCTCCCCCTCCTTCTGTGCTGGGGTGGTGGCCACAGGAAAGGGGACAAAAGCCCCAGATTCACCTAATATGGGCAAACTGGGCAAACTGCCATCCTGATTGGCTAATCTATGTCCAAAGGCCCATCAGTCTNTACCTCATCCATCCTGAGTTGGGTGGGACCCCAGCGAGCAGGATCAGGTTCCGATGCCTCCACACGTTCGACCTGCACAGCCAGCGTGACACCGTGCAGGGACTGCACACTGCAAGACACCTGCCTGAACATGAGAGCCTGCTGCCAAGAGAGCCAGGGCCAGGTCAGAGATTGTCTGCCTCCTTTCTCTAGCACCCAGGAGCCTGAGGAAACTCCAAAGCCTCTAACAGCTTTTGATCCAGCAGCAGCCCGTCACATGCTTTGGGTATTGTCCCACGATATTTCTGTGAGTAAATACTTCAAGCCTCTTGTAATCGTTAATTGCCTTCTGCCATAGGCAGAAAGGAGCTTCCTGCGTCCATCCAGTGGCTAAGCAGGATAACTAACTGCAAGCAGTATAAGTGACCACACAAACCTTCTCTGCCAGTAAAAATGTTTGCTTATGCTGGGTACCTTTAAAGTGTTCCAGTTTACCTGTTCCCTGTATGTGTACATTTCCAAACCATGTGTTTTGAACCTTGTAAATAAGGTTTCTGGCGAGATTTAATGTTAATAAACAGTTTTCATAGTTACTAACAATCTCTGCCTGGATATCAAAATTGATATCATCATTAATAGTGAATCATTTTCACTACAGCCATAAGGAAAGTAAATATTTCATTAAACAATATGTGATCAGAAACTGTCCTGGAATACTCCACAATCACAAAAATTAGGAAGGACCATCTTTATACCTTTTAGTGAACTTACCAGGTAGTAACTGATCAGAAGCTTTTTGTCTAAAGACTTTTTTTTTCACTTTAAAATGTCTTTCTTCCAATAAAATTCTTGAAGCATACCAAAATTCAGCCAAAGGAAAACACTGAAACAAAATCTGATCATCTTCCAAATAACATTTTCAAGAGGAAATTTGTTTGGAATGAAATGATCTTGTTAACTGAAGATTTTAAAACATTTTTTTATCGCTTTCGCTCTGTGTCTTCTTCACAAGTCAGCAGCTCTACATAATGCTGCACAGTTAAATACATATGCAAATAACTGAAAACATACACAATTTAGACAAAAACATTGCAACAAAAATAACTCTTTGGGATTCACATTTCAGAGGAAATTCAAACATATTTGTATTTCTGAAGAGAGATGAAAAATACATTTTGTGTTTAGAAGCTTCGAAGAAGCAGCTGAAATTCCATCACTTCTGGTTAATCTGTCCTCGCAGTTCCCAGAGGTCACCACATTCACTGAGATCTCTTTTCCTCAGCACTGCAAACCCACACAAAGGAAAACAGCAATGTGTGAAAACTTGTTCATATTTGAAAACTCAGTTGTATTAAGTCACCTGTGACTTTTGTAGTCACTTTCCACAGGTGCTCACACATTTTGCCTGCTAGCGTAATGAATACCAAAGGAACCAGATGGTCACACTGACCATCACTGACCTCTCTGCAAATGTTAGGAATCTCATTTACAGCTGAAACACTTCCACGTAGGGAGATTGCATGAAAAGCTTTTCTTAGGATTTTCTTTGGATCTACTGCTTTGTGCAGTTGGTAGTGTTCTGTGAGTGATCAGCTCCTCACATGGGGTCTGCAGGCTTGTTGGGCAGTGACAATATGATGGCTAACATGAGCTGAGTGGGTGTGGGTGACAGGTAA
>VWZE01003509.1:0-17012 GCA_013396675.1 Eubucco bourcierii
CAGTCCCCCTCAGGAGAGAGTCCCCAACAAGTATAACCCTTCTCTTTATCTTTGTGGAGCTGGTTGTTATAGTTGTTGAGGGCTACTTTGCCCTAGGCACCTCCCCAGATGGCTGCTCCTCAGCCCTCTCATCCCCACTGCACTCGGCCTGCAGGGTCTCACGCTTATTATGCAAGGGCAATGGAAGTGGAGGAAAGGGCCTGGGTGAATGTCCCTTGTTGCCCCTGACAGGGACCTGCATCCATCCCTCCCTCTTTCCAGGAACACTTCCCCCAGCAGGGGAGGTCTGCAGAGCTTGCTCCCACAGATCTAGTTCCCTTTCGCTTTCCCTTATTGACCTGAGCCTGGATACTTCATCCTTCAGCTCTGCCACCAGACTGAGGAGAAAGTTCACCTGTTCACACTTCACACAGTTGTTCTCCCTTTCCCCCTCCCTGGCTAGTTCCAGGCTCCAGCACTCCCTGTAGCCAGCAGCTTGGACTCCTGTGTGCTGATGCACCAATTCTGTCTGAGTACACACAATTTTTCTTGACTTCATTCGAGTGACAACCATGGTGCTGAATTTTTTTATTTTTTATTTTTTCCCTCCTGAGCACGCGCTGTGGTGAGAAGGTTAGCTGCCTCTCCAAGTGGCATTGTGCTGCTGGCTCGCTTGAGTTTGTATCTCGCGCGTAACCACGGCACACCCCCTAGCTACATCAGACCTTTCAAGCAGGTGCGTGAGGGAACCGACTCTGCTGCCCTTCCTCCCCTCTCTCCAGGTGCCTCCACGCTGGGAAACTCCCTGCTCCACTGAAAGCAGTGACGTTAAGCACCGGAGCTGGTCTCGGCACTGGAACTGGTCCCGGCACTGGAACTGGTCCCGGTGCCGCTGCCTTTCCAAATGACCCAGACCAGAACTCAGCCGGTTGGAAGTTAAGGACTGAAGCTCTATTTACAGCTCAGCACGATAAACAAGCAGATATATACACTATATACAGGAATATTTACAGAAATACACAAGTTAAAGGTAATACAGAAACATCCACCTGTCCCAGAAATCAGAGACCCCAGGAGGGGCTCCCAACCACCCTTCCACCTTCTCTCCAACCCTGTACCTTACCCCAGGGTTTGCCTTACACACAAGGTGAGTTTGGATGATCAGCCACGGTGTTAGAAGAAAAGTGATTAGTGAAGATTATTCAACAGAGAGAAACCAGAAGCTAGACCACCTGAGACGCTGTGCCCCTACAGACTGTGTTATCTATGTTTTGAGTTCTTTTCCTAAACATCTCAGCAAGTCTATGAGTGAAGTCAACATCTCCATGTTTTCTTTTCACAGCCTATAGTATAATTTTCTCTATTGAAATATTCCAATTAGCCTCAAACCAGCACTCTGGATCTAGTTTGAAACATGTTGCATTAAAATTAACATTTCACTTTGAAATGGAAGGTTTTTGTTTGGTTTTTTTTTTGGTTTTTTTTCTGTATTGACTTACAAGACAGTAATTACATTGGGGTCTATTTTAGTGTGGTTTTCATAAAGAAGTTAATAAAAGGGAAATCAAAAATATAAGATCAAGAAACCTGCCTTATTACACATAGGGGTAGACTCATCTTGTTCATCAGTAGCTTACAACAGCTATAGCTAGAGATCCTTAACCATAAGTGCTCCTCCAGAATCTGCTCCTGTTCAAAACACTGTTTACTTTTCCTGTCATTAGTTACAGTATCTTCACCCTTTGATGCTTACAATGATTCTGCCCCTGAAGATCAATTATTTATGGGACAGAAATTCCTCTTGCCCTCTCCCTTCTGCATTTTCATTCCAGTAACTCTTGTAGAATTCTATGATTCTGTGATTCTGATCCAAAGTAAAATATACTTTATTCCTACATGGTTTGTATCTTGTTCAAATCAAAAGGGGAAAGACCATTTTGGAAAACTAGAGAACAAAAAGAACACCAGAAATTATCATCATGCTCATAAAGGAGACATGTCTTCATGTTGTCCTCTCCTGTGTCAGTCAATATCACAGGATGTATGGGGTTGGAAGGGACTCAAAGAGATCATTGAGTCCAACCCCCCTGCCAGCGCAGGACCATACAATCTATCTTAGGTCACACAGGAACACATACAGACAGGCCTTGGAAGTCTCCAGAGAAGGAGACTCCGCAGCCTCTCTGAAGAGCCTGTGACAGTGCTCTGGTACCCTTACAGTAAGTAAGTTCTACTTTGTGTTGAGGTGGAAACTGCTGTGCTGCAGTTTATGTCCATTGCTCCTTGTCCTATCACAGGGAGCAAGTGATATCATAGTGCTTTCCTTCAGAGGGTGGTCATATTGGTGCTACAGGGAGCTTCTAAAACACTAACCCATTTTGTTTCTATTAACCCATTTTGTTTCTCCTCCCAAAAAGGCTTTCCAACCTGATAAATAGTCAGGAGCAAAACTTCCCAGGAAAGGTAGCTCCCTAAATCCTATTTAACTAATTACAACATCAGGCATCAGAAATTTCATGTAAACATGAAGAGGAATTGCTTCACTGTGAGGGTGACAGAAGACATGAAGAGGCTGCCAACGGGGGTTGTGGAGTGTCTCTGGAGGTATTGAAAACCCACCTGGATGTGTTCCTGTGTGATCTGGTATATATGATCCTGCTCCAGCAGGGGGGTTGGATGAGCTTTTGAGGTCCCTTCCAGCCTGTGACATTCAGAGATTCTGTGATTCTGTGTAAGTAATACCCTGGCTGCTAGGCTGCTTTGCAGAGATGAGATTCAAGGCAAAGATATTGTGGTGCAAAATGTGTGGATAACAGAAATGAAATAGTGATGTCACAAACTGTGAAGGTTTGGGAGTTACCCACCCCCACACACTTTGTAAAATGACCCAGACTAGCACTCAGTCGGCTGGAAGTTAAATGATGAAGCTCTGTTTACAGCTTTGCACAATGTACAGCAGAGATTTACACTATATACACAATATTTACAGAAATATACAAGTAAAAGGTAATACAGCAACACAACTCCCCTCCCAGAAATCAGAGACCCCAGGAGGGGCTCCCAACCACCCTTCCACCTTCTCCCCACCCCTGTACCTTACCCCAAGGTTTGCCTTACATGCAAGGTAAATTAGGAAGATCGGCCAGGAGGGGTTAGAAGAAAAGTGGTTAGTGAGGATTAATCAGCAGAGGAGCCAGAGCCCAGAAGCTGCTAGATCCCACCAGCAGCTCCTGCTCCAGCAAGCGACAGAGAGCAACTGACTTATCTATTGCTTTGGTTAGTGTTCCCAAACAATTCTCCAGCAAGCGTATGAGTGAAGTAGACATCATGATGTTTTCCTTTCACAGCCTATAGTGTAATTTTCTCTATTAAAATATTCTAATTAGCCTCAAACCAGCACACAAACACACTTGGGAAAGCTTCCTGCAGATATTGGCCTGGGTTTGAATGGGTAATGGTCATGATCGACTGAAATCACACAAAAAAAGCTCATTTCAGATTATTGAAGACACAAAAGAAGTCCTTCTCCTGAGCTGCTACTTTACGAAGCAAGAAGATTTGACAGAGAAAAAAAAATTACATGGGTAAACATGAAACTACCTTAAGCACTGTAAATATAGAGATTGAGATGTAAATGAATGTGATTTTCTCTATTAAAATATTCTAATTAGTCTCAAACCAGCACAATGAACTACCACCTCTAATAACCACACATGGAGCTTTATTTAAAATGCTACATATTTCATATCCCACAGAGTCCTTTCTGTTGAAGTACTAGCACTGTAAAAGCTGTCTTCTCCTAAAAAAAAATTGCCTCAAATACTCAACATGTTCTCTTGGGGATGCCCATGTAACGGTAGATCTAAAGTTGTCCTGTTAAGGCAAAAGAGTCTTTGCGAGTAATCAAAATCTCTCCTTAAAATCGCTGATAATACTTGTACTACTTTGGAAAATCCTGTATCCAGCCACAAGTGGTTTACACCATCTTCTTCCTCTTAGTTCCTGAAGGATGTTCCCTAGGAAAAAATAAACTGCATGGCATTATGTCTCAAGTCTCTGACATTTCTCATTCACAGTAACTGTCCCCAGCTGAAATTCACTTTGCAGTTATTTGGTCCCCGTATAATGTCATCTGTGTACATCTAAAGTTCACATCTAAAATGTA
This sequence comes from Eubucco bourcierii, assembly GCA_013396675.1. Lineage (NCBI taxonomy): Eukaryota > Metazoa > Chordata > Aves > Piciformes > Ramphastidae > Eubucco > Eubucco bourcierii. Next base: position 4,145 of record VWZE01003509.1, read on the forward strand.
CTGGCTGGTGAAGCCTAGTGACAAACAAATCAATGGTTTTCATTTTGCTGTTGACGTGCCTGACAGGTTATGTGACTATCTGAAGTCAGATTCTTTTTAGGCTGGATTTATTGATCAAGCCTATCCAGACTATTTAAAGGCTTACCTTGAGGTTTTGAAGTATATAGAAAATGTCTTGCTCCTTAAGGTTCCATAGAAGCTGAATTATTAATTTTCACTTATCATTAGTGTCCTTACTGGTAACTGATTGGTAATCATGTCTCTTTACTGCCTTTCAACCAACTTCTGTCAAATATCCTTTCTCACACCTATACACATTAAATATTCCTACACAGGGCTGATAAAGGATTCTGAACAAGGTAGTTATGGTTACTGTTAAAATCATCTTGTACCAAACTTTCTAATGTGCCCTGAAGAGCTAAGGATATTGTTCTCAGAACAAAGGAATGACAATCCTTGACTTGCTCCTTTCCAAGTTCATTCACAGGTTTTGTGCAAATATATTTTTATGCCTTTTTCTCACTAGAGAGTACAATCTGAAATGCTTTTGACATCCCAACTCTCTGGCATTCCCATTTTGTGTCAGATGTGTTTTCTGCCCAAATCTGTTATTCTTTAAGTACATGGCAAGCTGCAGTGTGTCAGTCAATCCTACATCCAACATATCACTGTTTGCTGTGGGATTTCATGAAAAGATCTGGGACTATAGCAGCAGTTTGCATCTTCTCTGCTTTACCTGTTTGTCTTGGAATTCCACAGTATGATGTCTCAATCCAATTCAGTGGAAGAGATGGTTCTTTTGTGGATTCCCTGAATGAAATCAAGAAGGAGCCAAGTAGTTAGTTGGGAAAAGCACTCAAATTTTATTTTGCTTACATGTGCAGGGGGGAAAGATGGAAATATAGAAAAAGAAAATAAGCAAGAAATAACAAAAGCAGAGATAGTTACCACCACAGATCCAAACAAAATCTTGTCAGTCCTGAAGGTCTTGATCACTGGGATCATAGAATGTCAGGGGTTGGAAGAGAGAGAGAACCATAGAATCATTTAATCAGTCAGGGTTGGAAGGGACCACAAGGATCATCCAGTTCCAATTTCCCTGCCATGAGCAGGGACACCTCACACCAGATCAGGCTGTCCAGAGCCTCATCCAACCTGGCCTTAAACACCTCCAGGGATGAGGCTTCCACCACATCCCTTAGCAATCTAGGGTCTCACCACCCTCATGGTGAAGAACTTCTTCCTAACATCCAGTATAAATCTACCCATTTCTCATTTTGTTCCATTTCCCCCCAGTCCTATCACTACCTGACATCATAAAAAGTCCCTCCCCAGCTTTCTTGTAGTCCCCCTTAAGATACTGGAAGGCCAAATTAAGGTCACCTGGGAACCTTCTCCTCTCCAGACTGAACAGCCCCAAATGCCTCAGTCTCTCCTGAGAGATCATCTAATCCAACCTTCCTACCAGGGCAGGACCATAGAATCTAGCATAGGTTGCACAGGGATGCATCCAGACAGGTCTTGAAGGTCTTCAGAAAAGCTTTCAAACATTTAAGGTCTTCTATCTTTTGCAATCTCATGGTCACAATTCCTCATTCAGTTGCCATGGCTATAGGACATTTGACTTGTGTCAGCACCAGTCTCACAGTGTGTTGTGTGTGTCAGTCCTGGATCATTGTGCACTTTTTTTGGCATCAGTCACCTGTGAGAGTCCTTTCCACACCAAAAGGCCTACAAAACTGTCACAGAAAACCCCAGTTTGTATTACAATAGTCTTGAACACAGGACCTGTGGCCTTGTCTGATTGTCAGCTGAGCTTGTAGGCAAGCAGGTATCTTCATTGGACAATGGTGACACGAAACACCTCGAGATAAACAAACTCAATTCCATACACACAATCTGCATTCACAATAACCAGCTTTGCTCCTGCAATATGCACTTAATTGACAGGAATCTGAAGAGCAGCATTTGTTGTCTAACACAGACAATCCACTCGTGGTGGTGTGTGGCTTGAGATTTCCTGGGTCAGCACATTACAGGACTTAGGGGTGGTATTTAAGTACCCCTAACTCTAACCTCTGAAGGATTTCTGCCTTTAGCATACTATGAACATGTTTTCACTGTTCTGTAACTTATGATCATCTTGGTAGTCTCTTGACAATGAATTCAAACACTTCTGTGATTTAATTTATTTATAGGAGCACACACAGGTCTGCTGCTAGTAGAGGGTTCATACAGACTGCCTATGAGTAAGAAGAGCTGGGGTTTTCCCTGTTCTCACTTAAAATGAAGACAGATTTCAGAATTTTTAAGTCCTTCAGAAAATAGGGGATTTTTCTGTCTTTATTCTATGAACTAAACCAGTTTTTCCCCTGTACTCAACATGGGTGAAGCCACACCTTGAATACTGGCTTCAGTTTCTTACTCACTGTAAGAAGGATATTTTGGTGCTGGAGCATGACCAAAGAAGGGCAATGAAACCGGTGAAGGGTCTAGAGCACAAATCTCTAGGTGTTTGGGTTTGATGATTTCTGGATGTCCCTTCCAACCTCTAATATTCTGTGGTTCTGTGATTCTGATTCTGTGTTTCATATTAAGAGTGGCTGAGGAAACTGGACTTGTTCAGCCTGGAGGAAAAGAGAATCAGGGAAAACTTATTGTTCTCTGCAACACTCTGAAAGGAGGCTGTAGAGAGGTGTGGGGTTGGCTTATAACAAACAATAGCACAAGAGGAAATGATCTTAAATTGTGCCAGAGAATGTTTAGGTTGGACACTATAGACAGTTTATTCCCTGAAAGGATTGTGAAGCCCTGAAACAGGTTGCCCAGTGGTGCAGTGATGATTCCTATGGCCTGTAGATGTGGTCTTGAGGGGCGTGGTTTAGTGGTGTGCTTGGCAGTGCTAGGTCAATGTTTGGACTCAATGATCCGAAAGGTTTTTTCAACCTAAACAATTCTATGATTCTATGATTTTTACAAACAAAATCAGATTTTCTGACTCCTCACAGGAAGTGAATATGCACAATGACAAAGCAGATCTTGATAGATTCCCTTGAATGCTTACATGAAATAGATACTGCAATTCACTTCCCTCCACTTTTCATTTTAGTGATTCCACCAGAATTTGAAAAGGTGACCACAGGTAGAAAAAATAAAAATACTGTGAGTCGCAGTTCATCCCCATGATTGGGATGGCTGTGTTACGGTTGTGTACCTTGCCCTGTAGTAGGGACAGCAGAGATTTCTATGGAAGTGGAAAATATGGAATCCATTCGGAACAGTATGCAGCAAATAAAATCTACCACTCACTTATATGCCTTTGCATTGTAACGGGATGTGGAAGGAAATGAACAATTTTCCCTCTTCCACTGATGTATTAACTCACCTGTGAGAGGAACAATGAACCAATCTGACCTTGATGTCATCCATAAGAGGTTATGCAGCTTTCAGACACCTCAGAGTGTAAACAAGGTGATGCTGTGTTTGCCTTCTGCATGTTATGCAATTTTGCTGCCCAAACAGAGATGGGGAGGTTTTCTGGGTGACAGTTTTAGAGCTAAGCACACCCTGTGCTTGGGGCACAAGTTCTGCAGAAGCTGCCCTGGTGCACAGGGTTCAACCTCAATGAAAAGCATTCTTCTTGAGGATGCCCATCCTAATCAATAACTCTCCAGTCCACAATGACACCTTTGCTGAAGTGGTAGACAATCGAAAATCTTAGTTCAGACTTCACTTTATTCCTTATGTTTCCTATTCACTGCTGAAGAGTTGTTTTACTTGAGAGTTGCAACTATTGAGCTTCCCCACAGTGCAGTTTTGATACACAGGGAAAAAAGAAAAAGTTTGTTCCTGCATGAGGCTGATAAAGAATTATTAGCAATCAAAACAGAGAAATCTATTAAAAGAAATGAAAAAGTGTATAAAATAAAGACTTATAACTTTGCCTCTAAAAATAAGAGACTTACAACTTTGCCCCTGTGACTACCAAGGCTCCTTGTATCCAGATGTATATATGTATATATACACATAAACATAGATACAGGTACTGACACATAAATGTATATGGATCTACATTTAGACTGGATATTAGGAAAAATGTCTTTCTGAAAGACTGGCCAAGCCCTGGAACAGGCTTCACAAGTTGGTGGTGGAGTCACGATCTTTGAAGCTGTTCAAAACACATGCAGACATGGCTCTTTGGGACATGGTTTAGTGAGCATGGTGGTGTTAGGCTGAAAGCTGGACTTGATGAAGTCCTTTTCCAACTCAATGATTCCAATTTTGGGCTCCCCAGTTCAAGAGAGATAGGAACCTACTGGAAAGAGTCCAGCAGAGAGCCACAAGGATGACTGAGGGATCTGAGCATCTCCCTTATGGAGAGAGACTAAGAGTCCTGAGGCTGTTCAGTCTGGAGAAGAGAAGACTGAGAGGAGATCTGATCAATGTGTACAAATCTCTCAGAGGTGAGTGTTAAGTGGCTGCGACCAATCTTTTTTCAGTGGTCAGCAGCAACAAGACAAGGAACAATGGATACAAGCTGGGACACAGACAGTTTCACCTCACCATGAGGAGAAACTTCTTTACAATGAGGGTGACAGAGCACTGGAACAGGTTGCCCAGAGAGATTGTGAACTTTCCCTCTCTGGGGACTTTCCAAGCCCATCTGACTGCATTCCTTTGCAAACTACCCTGGGTGATCCTGCCTTGGCAGGGGGAGTGGACTCAATGATCTCTGGAGGTCCCTTGCAACTTCTAAAGCTCAGTAATTATATAGTTCTATTATTATGATTTTATGGTTCTGTTATATAGAGGCATACAGTGAAGGTAAGTGTCTATGAATCAGTTATCTTTGTAAACATTGTGAGGGAGCAATGTCTAAAAAGTGTGAGTGTATTAACACCTCTGGGGTACTGACTCCCAAACTCCAGATATATTCGGTCAAATTACTGGGCCCATTCTGCTATGCTGTGACATAGAATCATACAATCATACAATCATACAATCAGTTAGGGTTAGTAGGGACCACAAAAAACATCTAGTTCAAATCCCTTGCCATGGGCAGGAACACCTCACACTAGATCAGACTGTCCAGAGCCTCATCCAGCTGAGTGAAGTATAGGAAAATTACAATTATATACCAATAAGGAGTAGGATGGGTTTGAAATGCTCATTTTTTTCCCTGAGTTTATAAAACTGTTTAGAATTCAGTGGTGACATTAATATAATGCAGAAATTTTCTTAGGTTATACAGTTAAAAGAGTCACTCTTTTAGTTTCTCTTTTTCCAAAGTATAATTTATTTCTTATACCAAAGTAAAGCCAATGTACTAACATAGAGTATTTTAATTAAGACTGAAAAAATATCAACTTTTTCACCCAAAGGGCAGTTTAACAGTGTCATGTGTAGTATATGATATGTGTATGTATTATGCTCTATCTTTATTTCATTTTTCTGCCAGCTCTATTTTTAAATTGTCTCTGAATTTGCTTTAGACTCCCATTTTTCTACTTTTGCTTGCTCATTAAATTTATTCTTGCTACCCCTTGTCCATTCCAATTTTTTAGCCTCTTTATTGAAATGAGAGCCAAGTTGATAAACTCTAGGCTGCAATTTCGAAACCATTATGCTGAAAGGAGCTTGAAATTGGATAGAATTAGCCTATCAGTTCAGCATTTCAGGAGGACTAATGCTAGTAATTCCTGAGTACTTCCAATTTCCATTTGCTTCAGAGTAAATTTCACATACTTGACATGCACCTGGAGCAAGAAACTTGGAAAGTCCCCTTAAAAAACATTTTCCTGGTCTGCAAACAGTCATAGAATCATAGAATCAAGCAGGTTGGAAGAGACCTCCAAGTTCATCCAGTTCAACCTAGCACCCAGTCCTAGCCAATCAGCCAGACCATGGCACTAAGTGTCCCATGAAGGCTTTTCTTTAACACCTCCAGGGATGAGGACTCCACCACCTCCCCGGGCAGCCCATTCTAATGCCAGTCACTCTCTCTGTCAAGAACTTTCTCCTAACATCCAGCCTAGATCTCCCACAGCACCACTTGAGACTGTGTCCCCTCATGTGGGATCACCCGCTGTGAGCACAGAACAATTATTAACCATGAAACAATTAGATCAGAAACCGTGGGCACAGACTATGTAAATCAACACATTCCTTCTTAACAGAAGAGATAACTAAGAGGAAACCAGAAGTCAAGATGCTCTGTTGTTGTAAGGAGATGAGCTGATAAGTAGTCTTTGAAACACAAATGAAACAGCATGGAAGGGTTAGCTTGCCAGAGGGTCCTAGTAGATAGTGGATAGTAGATGGTGGACAGTAGACAGTGGAATAAACAATCAGTAGATGACACATTATATAGAGTAGTTCTTGGAGACTATATAAAGCTGACCTGTGGTACAAATAAATGGAACCTTGTTTGCATCAAACTGTCCCCCCGTCCCTCGTTGCGACACCCTCATTCTTTTGCTTGTTGCCTGGCAGAAGAGCCCAACTCTACGTGGCTACAACCTCCCTTCAGGTAGTTGCTATCTCAACCTGAAAAAGAACTACTGCAGTGGTTGCAAATCTACAAATCAATAAATTAGCAGAAGGTTTGTGTCAGAAATAGAGTGGTCAGAAGGGATAGGGCAGTGATACACCCCCTCTACCCCCACTGGTGAGGTAACACCTCAAATCCTGTGTTCACTATGTTAAAGTTTCTTTAAATTTGCACCTCATCCTGACCTCATGGTCAGTAGCAATAAGCCAAGGAGCAACAGCTACAAACTGGAACAGAGAAGGTTTCAGCTTAACGTGAGGAGAAACTTCTTTACAGTGAGGGTGACAGAGCACTGGAACAGGCTGCCCAGAGATGTTGTGGAGTCTTCTCTGGAGACTTTCCAAACCCACCTGGATGCATTCCCATGCAAACTACTCTATGGGATCTTACTTTTGCAGGGGTGTTGTACTAGATGATCTCTGGAGGTCTCTTCCAACCTCTAACATTCTGTGATTCTGAGTTGCTGTCTTCAGCATTATCCTGCTTGTTAACTGGCAAAACAAGCTGAAAACAGAGCATTTCTCTTTATGCCTAAACTGGGAAACAGGATCCCAGTTTTTTCCAGAGAGATTGCAAAGGTCTTTTTGTACTTCTATTAACCCTTATGATTTCTTTATTTCTTGTTTCCAGAGGCACTCCATCTTCTGCTTGCATGTTGTCTTCTTTAACCCTTCTTTCTGCAGCTGGATGGTAGTAGTGTTTAAAAATCATACTACAGAGACCATATTTGCTCTGCTGATCATTGTAGATCTCCTTACTAAGACAGATTTTCTGCACACACAGCACCTTTTCAGGTCACTGCTCATGGGATCTTTATGGTTTCCTGAGTTCGATGAGCCTGCTTTGCTGGTGTTTTGGATAAGACCAACAAACAGAGGATAATTTCTTAACTTCATAAGAAATGCTTTCAAAATAGTTCTCTAAATGTGGTTTTTGGTTTGTTGGGGGGTTTTGTTTGTTTGTTTGTTTTTTGTTTAGTTGGCTTGTGATTTTTTTTTTGTTTTGTTCATTTTGTTGTGGTGTTTTGTTTTGTTTTGTTTTGTTTTGTTTTTCTTGAACATGTAATTTCTCTATGATGTTCAGAAAGGTTTTGGGGTTTTTTTTTTGAGAGTTGCAGAGGTACAGACTAATGGTGCCACCAAGTGGTGGTTTGTGTGTCGACTGTATCTGAGAATAACCACAGAGGTGATGTAAAAAAAGGGATTTCCTCAAGAGTTATTTTCCTCCAGTGATAACATAATTTCTCAGAATGTTAGTTTAGAGTTTAGGGTTAGCGTTAGAATATTACTTATATTGATACACCTGGAGGTGTTTGAAAGGAGGCTGGATGAGTACCATGGTTTAGTTAATTAGTTAGGTGATAGGTTGGACTTGATGATATCAGAAATCTTTTCCAACCTGGATAATTCTGTGATTCTGTGATATTTGATTTAGGAGTAAAGAGTGAAACTGGTAGAGGAGTTTTCTTGGTATTTGAAACCTTTTTTTATATATACTCTCTGCTTTATCTACAGTGCTTTTTATTTGCAGTTCTCCATCACCCACTGGAAAATGCTAAATATTATCCAGCCTGAACAGTGACTACAAGTGTCTCCAAGGATCACAGGTTCATTGAGGTCATCACTAGTATGATGAATATCATAACTAGACACTGCCATGGATAAACTAAAATTCAGTATTTACCTAGGCTGTTTACTTCTGGTATGTGAAAGCCTCTCCTTTCCCTCACTCAAGTTCTGAATTAAATGAGAGTTCTGGACCATATTGGTCTGGAGGAACCAGCAAAACACACAGTAACAGCAACCCAAAATGTAAACTTATTGTAACCAGAATTATTTGGCATTCCTTTCAACACATTTAAACTCCAGGTTTGGATGTCAATTGGGTATATACTACCCCACATCTAAACTTTAACCTTAATCTTTAATGAATATTCTTTCTAGAATATTCATGAACATTTCAAGATTTTCATGCACTCATTCATAAAAGGGAAACCTGCTTCTCAAGGGTACCCAAAATAAATGTTCAGCACATGGGTGGTGACGACTCAATCAAAATGCAGATGTATCCTGAGATGGTGTCTCACTTTAAAGATAGTGGATTCAACTACCAGACCGCTTGCTGCATGAATAATATGTTTGCAGCAGGATTCTGTTTATATCACATTTTTAAGGTGCACTGTGGTGAATTCTAATTAACTGGAGGGCCAAAAAAAGCAGGGTAAAAGCCTGATTCCAGAAGTGTTGGTCAGGACCTGAGAGATTCCAAGGTGATCTCGTTTGTCAGATATCTGACAGAGTTTTGTGCTTCTGTCACGGCAGTTGTACCTACCACATATTTGGTTTTGTTTTGTTTTATTTTTAAATCCCCAATGTTACATAATTTTACCACAGAAAGTGATCAAAATTGGCTGATGTAGGTTTTATATCATAGTTGCACTTTGAACACTTCATGTTGGCACTTCTTACTAGACTGCTACAGGATGATGAAGTTCAGAGTTTTTAGGATGTCTAACACTGCATTTTCTGCAGGCTCCCAAATCTCTTGTTGCAAATTGTGAGGTTTCTGGAGAGGGTCAGAATGATGTCTAGTGTTCAGGACTACCACTTTTCCTTTCAGGAGTAGGAGGCATTTATAAGCATTTTTGAGGCTGAGAAATTTTTGCATTAAATTAAGTACATAGAGTGTGAACATTTGAGGTTATTAGTCAAACTAAGAGGTCTATCTCCAAATCTCTTTTTCCAAAGTGTGAGGCTAGCCTAGAGTTCAGGGCTAGCACTTCCCTTGAAAAAACTGGAAGCAGTTATAAGCATTATTGAGCCAAAGCAATTTATATGCAAAAATATGCAGATAGAGTGTGATAGTTTGAGGTTATCAGCTAACCTAAGGGGCCTAGCTCAAAGTCTCTTTTTCCAAAGTGTGAGATTCCTGGAGAGGGTAAAAATGATACCAAGAGTTCAGAGGTAGCACTTTCCTTTCAGTAGCAGCAAGCAGTTAAAAGCATTTTTCAGGCCAAATAATTTTTTCACCAATTTCATAAATAGAGTGTGATTGTTTGAGGTTATAAACCAAACTAAGAGGCCTAGCTCAAGATCTCTTGTTGCAAAGAGTGAAGTTCCTGGAGAGGGTCAGAATGATACCTAGAGTTCAGGGCTAGCACTTTCCTTGCAGGAGTTGAAAGTAGATATAAGCATTTTTGAGGCCCAAAACATTTTGCCAAAAAAATGCAAATAAAGTGCGATCATTCAAGGTTATATGTTATGTTAATGACCCTGTCTCAGGATATCTTTTTCCAATGGGTGTGGTTCCTGGAGATGTTCAGAATAATGCTAAGAGTTCAGGATAAGCAGTTTCCTCGCAGGAGCAGGACGCATGTATAAGCATTTTTGAGGCCAAGAAATTTTTGCTCCTAAATACACAAATAGAGTGTGATCATTCAAGGTTATAAACCAGACTAATTGGCCTAGCTCCAAATATCCCCACAGCCAGAAACCTTCTGGCTGCCCACAGCCATAATCTAATGATGCACTGTTTGAGATCAGCTTCTCCAGGAGTGCCCTGAACAGTTGCAGATCAGAGAATCTGCTGTCCTGAGGCGTTTGAGATCCCTTCAAATGGTACTGATGTAGCTGGGATACTTCCAGTCCCTCCCAGGTCAGAGCTTCACACCCTTCTGACCCCAACAGGACCCAACTGAGCAACCAAGTCTGAGCTTCCCCTGCTCCCAACCATGCCATCTGAACTTCAGCTACTGTTTTGTTTTTTTTCTTCAGCTGCTGCCAAGCCAACCTGGCCACATGCTGCTCACCATGGATGCGGCAATCAAGATGCTCTGGAGCTCTGCAGCGGCCTGGATAAGCACCAAACTCCTCAAACCCCCTCCCCCTCTACACCTGAACAGCAATAAATGTGTGCCCAATGCTCAGGCCTGCACCCCAGTATCTGCTCAGGACACTCCAGTTCAAGAGGTTTTGGCCAAGGGGGTGCAGGAAGGCAGAACCAGTACAGATTTTGCAATAAACCACATCCCTGGAGGTGTTTATGAGGAGGCTGGATGAGGCACTTAGTGCCATATGTCAGTTAATTTGAAGGGTTAGTTGATAGATTGGATTGTTTGATCTCCAGAGCTCTTTTCCAAGGTTAATTCTGTGATTCTGTGAGTTTGGTAGGGGTAAAAATGTTCCGCCCCAGGGCTCTCAGCATTTCCACCACACAGGGCTGCTCCAGGCCCCTCAGCAGCTTTGGAGCCTCTGCAGGACTCTCTCCAACAGTTCCCTGTCTGGTGAACTCGTGAGCCCAGAGCTGGAACCAGTACTGCAGATGTGGCCTCAGCAGGGCAGAGCGGAGGGGTTTCAACCTCTTGAACTCCTGAGCCTCCATGGCCTATTGCCCACACTCTTCCTCATGCACCCCAGGAGCCCATTGGTCTTCTTGCCCATGAGGGTTCATTGTTGGTTCCTGGACAACTAGTCCCCCCCTACTCCATGGAGTTGCTTCCCCCAGGTCAGACACATCCAGCTTTGACTCACGTCTGGTTCCCTCTAGACCAGCAAACCCCTGAGAGATGTTGGCACAAGGGTCCTGTGGGACTGAAACACCAGCATGAGGAGCTGCCAAGCTTGAGCCATGAGACCTCAGTCAAGGACAGTGAGAGTCAGACTGCCTGTGTGGCCCTGGACTGCCTGCCAGGGACAGGAGCACCCATGGGCAGGGGCAGAAGTGCTGCAACTGAGAGACAGAGACATAACTTGATGCAAGCAAAGGTCCCTCTTTATTAAACAATTCTATGGTTTATATATTCTCACGAACTTATCGTGTTACAAACCAATTGGATATATGCTAATTACACAAGCTCTCCATGTAACAGGATATATGTCCCAATTGGTTACATCTTTCAGATCATTAGAAAGACTACACTGTCTTCTGTTCTTTATTTCTTACCTACATTTCTAAGTTACCAAGCTACATGGCTAACTGCAAGGTCCTGTTTATCACATTCTTTAAAGAGAGCTGCACAGCCCAAAGAGCATGCTGTCATCCCACACATTCCAAGCCCTACTGTTACCTTAAGCATTCTGAGCCCAAGGTTTGTGTGCAAACTGATCCAAACTCAGTAATTCTGCTGAGCTAGCAGTTCATTCACCCACACAGGAACATCCACCGGTGGGCCAAGGGTAGTTTATACATAATTCCAACTGGGAGACAACTGAGATGGAATTGTTGGGTGGGGGGTTAAGCTCTGCAGTGTCCTGGTTGGCAGTGGATCTGCCTCCCACCACAGATTCAGGTGAGGTGTCCTCATTGTCACCTGCCACCAAGTGCCACCACCCTTCAGGGAACATGGCTGTTCCCTGTTCCTCTGCTGGGCCACTCTTGTCCACTCCTCTCCTCCTCACTCCCTCCCTCCACACATTTCCCAACCAGTAGAGAAAAGTGGGAGGTCCCAGGGGTGGGGACAGCCTGGGGGCTGACACCTAGGGCACCAACACCAGGGCAACCAGGAGAGCGCATCCCTGCACAGGCAGTTTGACACAGTCCCTGTGACCCATCCCAGAAGGATGAGCAATGTGGCCCAGCCTGGGGATTCACCAGGACCAGTCCTGCATGTCTGGGGTTGAAGCTTGGGGGCAGGGGACACATACAGAGCTACCACCAGGGAGCAGCCTGCCCATGGAGGAGGTGCTGGCACACCTTAAAGGTCTTCTCCAACCTAACCAGTTCCATGATTCTATGATTCAAGTAGTGGAGCTGAGTTTCACCCCAAACCTACTTTCCCATCTCCCACTGAAGCTGTGAGCTTCCTGCTTCACAGCCTCAGCCCCTCTCATGGGGCTCATACCCTACTCTGGGCTTCACCCCATGCCTGAGGTTCTTCTGCTGCCTCTCATAGGAGTGTGAAATCATTCTGCAGGAAGAACAATTTTTGCCTGTCACACTGGCAGCTCCAGGAGCCCAAACAGTGCCCTGGGCTGAACCGTCCACCACCATGTGACTGTAGCTGTCCCTGTGCAAGACACAGAAACTGAGACACAGCCCAAGATGCCTCACGGCAGCAGTTCACTGTCCCATGGGCTACCATAGGGTACTGGTACTGGTGGTATTAGTGGTACTGGTACTGCTGTCCCTGCCTGCTGGCTGCTCCTGGGGCTAAGTTGGGACCATGTAACCCTCAGACTGGTTTCACCTGGTGGGCCTAGGTGGGGCATTGCCACTCATTGAAGCTCATTCTGGGTGGCTGCTCTTATAAACCAGCAGCCTAGATGGCTCTAGGGACTTTTCCCTTCTTTCTTCCTTTTTTTTTTTTTTTTTTTTTTTTTT
>VWZE01003511.1:23670-37666 GCA_013396675.1 Eubucco bourcierii
GGTTGGTTGTGCTGTGAAACCAGGCTTGGGAGGTGCCCTGTGGGAACCCCTCAGTGCCCTCAGCTCTCTGCATGCCTCTGCCCTTCAGTGAGCCTGAGTTTGACTTCTCAGCTTCACAGCTCTGAGCTGTGGGGGCCACTGAGTTGTGTACTGCCAGCAGAGGCCTCTCTGCACCCTGACCTGCAGGGCACTCTGGCTTTGACTGAGGTGTTTCAGTTCTCTTCTGGTTTGTGTGGGCCTGCTGGGCTGTGCCAGGAGGGCAGGCCTGGGCTGCCAGCTGTGACTGTTTCAGCCTCAGCTACTCCTGTCCTGAGGCTTCTGTGGAGAAGGGTCAGGATTCAGTCAGCTTCTGTCTTCTCAGGGAGAACCTTTCAAAGGACCTCTACCTGATGTCTCAGATGGACAGTGACCAGTTTGTGCCCATCTGGACAATTGCCAACATGGAAGGCATTAAGAAGCTGACAACTGACATGGACCTGATTCTGGAAGTGCTGAGGTGTAAGTCTGGGCTGGTTTGGTGTCTGGATCCATGGAACACAGAATCCTCCCCTCAGTCTCTCAGCTGCTTGGGCCATGTTCTGCTGAGCTTCAGAGGTCACAGAGTGGTTTGGGTTGGGAGGGACCTTTAAAGCTCCTCCAGCCCAACCCCCTGCAGTCAGCAGGGACAGCCCCAGCTAGAGCAAGGTGCTCAGAGCCCAAACAACCTGACCTGGGATGGTTCCAGGGGTGGGGCAGCATCCAGCTCTCTGGGCAGCCTGGGCCAGGCTCTCCTCATCCTCACTGTCCAAACTGTCTTCCTTAGGTGCAGTCTAAGCCTCCTCCTCTTTGGTCTAAACCCAGCACCCCTTGTCCTGCCATAACAGGCCCTGCCAGAAAGTCCACCCCCAGCTCTCCCACCAGCCCCATCAAGCAGAGGGGAGGAAAGTGGAGAACTTAACAGCAGTGAAGGTTTTGCTCTGGGAACAGAGCTGAAGCAGTTTGGTTTCTGAGGCAGAGGTTGGGTGATGGAGGCTGCTGCTGAGCTGCTCTGCCCTGCACAGTGTCCAGTGCTAAACCAACTTTTACACTTGGGTTTCAGCTTCTCCTATGGTACAAGTGGATGAGAGAGGGGAGAAAGTGAGGCCAAACCACAAGAGATGCATCATCATCCTCCGTGAGATCCCTGAGACCACTCCCATAGAGGTGAGCACAGGGCAGGGCTGGGAGGGACCTCCAGAGGTCATCCACTCCAAACCCCTACCAGAGCAGGGTCACCCTGGGCAGGCCACACAGGGGGGTTGAAAACTCCAGAGAGGAGACTCAACCCTTGGGCAGCCTGCTCCAGGCCTCCAGCACCCTCACGCCAAAGAACTTTCTGCTCCTGTTCCCTTGGCACCTCCTCTGCTCCACCTGGCACCCAGTGCCTCCTGTCCTGTCCCTGGACATCCCTGAGCTGAGTGTGGCTCCATCCCTGCACATTTGATCAGCAGCCTGCCCTCACAGGAGGGTGTTCCACTGCCTGCAGCACTTCTATGGCCCTTGGCTGGACTCTCAAGCAGTTCCCTGAGGTCCTTTTGAACCTCCCACCAGCCCTGGCTGCTCAAGGCCTCATCCAGCCTGGCCTTCAACACCTCCAGGGAGGGGGCAGCCACAGCCTCCCTGGGCAAGCTATTGCAGAGTCTCCCACCCTCACTGTCAGGGATTTCTCCCTGAATACACAGAGGATAATTTGGTGCCTGGCAGAGGGCTGAGAGCAGATCCCTGGTCAGAGGGGAAGTGCAGCTGAGGAGCTGCAGCCTGAACTTGTCAGTTTAGTGTTCAGCTTAGAGGCTCAGGCTTGATGCCTTAAGTGCTGATTGCTTCTCCTGCAGGAGGTGAAGGCTCTGTTCAAGAATGAGAACTGCCCCAAGGTGATCAGCTGTGAGTTTGCTCACAACAACAACTGGTATGTGACCTTCCAGTCGGACACCGACGCGCAGCAGGTGAGGCTGCACAGCTCTGCCCTCAGCACCTCCTGTCAGTGCTTCCCCTCTCTGCCTCCTGCAGCTGCCCAGGGCTGGTTTGCTGAGCCCTCTCTGCTGTTGCTGTTGGTTAACAGAGATGAGAGATGCAGGCTCAAGAGTTCCCTCCTTTGCCTCCTGGGTGCTCTCCAGCCACAACTGGGATCCAGGGGCTTGAATTTCAATCACAGAATGACTCTGGTTGGAAGAGATCTTCAAGATCACCAAGTCCAACCTCTGACTCTGCCAGGGCCACTTTACACCACAGCCTTGAGCACCATATCCAGATGCCAGGGCTGGCAGCTCAGCCTCTGCTGCTCTCTGAGAACCCTCTGGGCACAGAAGTTTTTCTGTGTCCAACATGAACCTCCCCTGGCACGATCTGATGCCATTTCCTCTTGTCCTGCCAGCTGTAACTTGTGAGAAGAGACCAACAACCACCTCCTTCCACAGGGCTGTAGAGAGCCACAAGGCCTCCCCTCAGCCTCCTTTTCTTCAGCCTGCACAGCCCCAGCTCTTCATAAGACTTCTGAGGACCCTTGCCCAGCTTTGTTGCCCTTCCCTGGACCTGTTCCTGCCCCTCAGTGTCCTGCTTGGGTTGAGGAGCCCAAACCCTGTGCTGCTGTTATTGATGTTGCTGTTGTTGAAGGGTTCCTGGTTTGAGCACATTGCTGCCCACTCTGGGCAGTGCTGTAGTGGCCTCCAGCAGTCATGAACCAGTGCAGCTCCATCAAGATACTCTAATGTTAATCTCTTTTATGTTTTTGGTTTTTTTTGTCTCTGCAGGCATTTAAGTACCTAAGGGAGGAAGTGAAAACTTTTCAGGGCAAGCCAGTAATGGTGAGGCTGCTGTGTGTGAGGGTCTGTCTGGTGGGGTTCTCTGTGGCCTCCCTCTGCACTCAGGGCAGGCTGCAGCAAGGAGCTGGCAGTGAGATGGTTCCTGACACTTGCTCTGCAGGCTCTTAACTGGAACAAGGTCACAGAATCAGAATTGCTTTGGTTGGAAAAGGACTCCAAGATCACCCAGCCCAGGCAGCAACCCGAGGCTCCCATGGCCACAGGGTTCTTGAGTGCCCCCGGGGGTGGGAGCTCCACAGCCTCCCTGGGCAGCCTGTGCCAGACGCTCACCACCCTCCCACTGAGGAGCTTCCTCAGCTCCAGCCTCACCCTGCTCTGCCTCGGCTCCAAACCATTCCCCTTGGCCTGTCTCAGACACCCTCATGCAGAGTCCCTCTGCAGCCTTCCTGCAGGATCCCTTTGGGCACTGCCAGGCAGTTTTTATTTCTCAGCAGCAATCTCTTCACTTCCTCCTCTCATCCTTTCTGTCACCTCAAGAAGATTTTCGTTTCTGCTTCCCCCTTGCCCCCAGCTGATGCCTGTGGTGTGTGGTCTTCTCTTGCAGGCCAGGATAAAAGCCATCAACACCTTTTTTGCTAAGAATGGTTACCGGGTGGTGGATTCCAGCGTCTACCCCCAGCCAGTGCAGACCCAAGCGCCCTTTGCCTCCCCTCTCTTCATGCAGCCTGTATATAGCCCCCAGCAGTACTCCATCTACAGCATTGTGCCTCAGACCTGGTCTCCAAATCCTGCACCTTACTTTGAAACACCACTGGTGAGTCACAGGTGAAGGGAGGGGAGAGCAGCCCAGAACCCCAGGAGGCTTTCGCTGTGGGGTCGTGGAGCGGCTCAGGCTGGAAGGGGGCTCGGGGCAGGACCCCTCCCTCTCATCCAGCCCCCTGAAGCTGCAGCCCTTCCCCTCCCAGCTGAGCCCCCCGGGGCTGTTGTCTGTTCCAGGCTCCCTTCCCCAACGGTGGCTTTGTGAATGGCTTCAGCTCCCCAGGCTCCTACAAAGCCAACGCTGCTGCCCTCAGCCTCGGGCGCCCCTTCCACAGGACTCGGTAAGCTGCTGCTGGGCCTGGAGTGTCCCTGGCACTTGTGCCAGGCTGCAGCCCTTCTGCTGCCACAGGGCTGCTGCTGGTGATGATGTCTGAGGTTTCTCAGCTTGATTTCTGAAGACATCAGTATGGCAGCTTAAGGACTTAGAGTGCAGGGGAGAGCAAAGGAGGCTCCTTAAAAAGCCCCAGAGGAGTTTCTGCAGGCAGAGGCCTTCCTCTGGAGGTGATGCTTCTGGTGTGTGCTACACATAGATTACAAACTGGTGCAGCACAAGTGTAAGCTCCTCCTGGTGTGTGATTAGCCCTGCAGAGTGTGCAGCTGACTGCTGGGTGCCAAAACTGCCTGATGCTGCTCCTGGGATGTCAGCTTTAGCCTCATCTTTCCTGACATCTGAGCCCAATCCTCAGACTTACAGACACTGAGGAGGAGGAAACAGCTTAGTATTTGCTGGAGCAGTTGCTCTGTGTAAACACAGTGGAGTAGTAACCTGTTGGTGTGGGTAGAAGTTGGTGAGTTGCAGGCTCCTGGAGGCTGGGAGCAGGGAAGTTGCTTTGGGAATGGTTTGAGAAATCAGCTCCAGTGCCAGGAGTGGGTCATGAGCAGCTTCAGGTTTGTGGCCGTGGGCAGGAGATGAATTCAGGATTTGGCCTGGGGTGGCTCAGCAGAGCCTTGGTGCAGGCTGTGAGTGGAGCTGCTGGGGTGGCTCTGCTCAGGTCCCCTCGGGAGGGTGAATGCTGACACTGCACAGGGGAGCACCTTGCAGTGCCCTGCAAATCGCCTCTGGAATCCTCCTGCTTGGGGCAAGACTTCAGTTCGTGGCCCTCAGCCTGGGCTCAGCATGTGCAGGAGCTGCAGCTCAGCCTTTGGCAGTGCAGAGCTCTGCAGCCATGGCTGTGGCTGTGCTGCAGCAGCTGTGAGGCTGCAGCTGTGCCTCAGGATTGCTCTGCATGGCCTCGGGGGTGGCCCAGTGATGATCAAGTATCGCGCTAGGAGAGAACAGGTCCTGCAGTCCCTGGTCTGGGCAGCCTGCACCTCTGCTGCCTCCCTCTGCTCTCTCACATCTCCTCTCCCCTCCTCACATCTCCTCTCCTCTCTGCTCTCTTTTCCCTTCATTTCCTTCCTTGCCTCTTCTGCTTTGCTCTTCTGCCCAGACCAGACTGTGGCCTTCTCGGTGATGGGCAAGATTATGAGATCTGAGGGCTGAACCCTGGCTTCAGGAGCACACTGAGCAGTTGACTCTCCTCCTCTTCCTTCTCCTCTCTCTGGTCTTTCTTGATGGAAAACTTCACCTCAGTGGGGCCTTAAAACTGATCCTTAATGCTCTTTGAACTGCAGAAGAGCTCTTTTGGAGAGGCTCTGCCTTTGGGTTCTGTCCTGGCTCATTACCCTTGGTCTGCTCTGTCATGCAGCAGCTCATAGCCAAGGGTTGGCTTCGTTTATCTCTCTGTAGCTAAACATTTGTTTAAGCCTCTCTTGTTTGTTTTGCCTGCATTTGTTGCAACACCCTTGTGGGAAAGGGAGGTTGAGTTGTTGTAAGAGGGAGCCCTCAGTGCCATTGGTGGTTAAGCTCCCATCTGTCTGTCTGGCCATCTGAAGAGGTAACCTGGAGTGGCTTTGGTGCAGTAGCTTGGTCTGAGCACCCAGAGCTGTTGAGGGGAGGCCTTTGGTCTGCTCTGTCCCCCCTGGGCTGACTCAGGTCTCTCTGCCCCCAGGGTGAAGCCTCACTTCCGGTCCTCCAGCAGCTCCGAGCACGCTGGGGAGGGCACAGCTGCTGCCAGCACCATGCCAGGGGGGGATGGACCACCCAGCAGAGCCAGCTCCAGGAGTTTTGTCATGGAGAGGCACAGCAGCACACTAGCTGGGCACCAAGACCAGGGGTATGCCCAGAAGGATTCCCCTACCACCCAGATGGAGCAGAATGGAGACTATGGCCTTGGCAGGGGCAGGTAAAGAGCTGAGCCTGATGCTTGCTGTAGCACAACAGTGGAGTGGGGCAGGGTGTTGGAGGCTCTGAGGATCACCAACCACCAGCACAGTGCCCTCTGAGCAGGGCAGGAGTGTCCTCAGTGCCTGCTCTTTGCCTCTGCAGGAGGAATCTGTTCCGAGGCCGCCGGAGACGTGAGGATGAGAGAGCTTCAGTGAGTGCCCAGGGGCAGGCTCTGGGCTTGGCTTCTGCTGAGGGAGGGGCAAAGTCCTTCAGTTCCTGGGCTACACTCTGGGGTTTCAGTCTTCTGGCACAGAGGGCTCCAGGGGGATGCTCAGAGCTGCTGCCAGTGCCTGAAGAGATCCTGCAGGAAGGCTGCAGAGGGACTCTGAAGGTGTCTGAGATAGGCCAAGGGGCAGTGGTTTGGAGCTGAGGCAGAGCAGGGTCAGACTGGAGCTGAGGGAGAAGTTCTGCAGCAGGAGAGTGGTGAGAGCCTGGCACAGGCTGCCCAGGGAGGCTGTGGCTGCGTCCTGCCTGGGGGTGTCCAAGGCCAGGCTGGGTGAGGCCTTGAGCAGCTGAGCCTGGCTGAGAGGGGTCCCTGGGCACGGCAGGAGGTTGGGGCAGAGAAGCTCTGAGCTCCCTTCCAGCCTGAGCCATGCTGTGATTAATTCCCTGACACTCTGCTTTCAGCCCGGGGGTCCTGGCTTCGTTAACAGCTGTTTCCCTCCTCTAGAGACCTCAGCCTTCAGCAGAAACAAAGACTCAGACACCAAAGTTTGACTTGCTAGCATCAAATTTCCCACCTTTGCCTGGCAGCACAGCAAAGATACCTGGAGAGCCTGTGCTGGAGAGCAGGATGTCAGACATTGTGAAAGGAGTCTGCAAAGAGAAGGTACCAGCACACTGCCCCTGGCCCCTTCTTGCTCTGGCAGGGGCCTGGGCTGGACGATCCCTGGAGGTCCCTCCCAACCCAGCCCATTCCATGGATCTGTGGTGTACAGAGGAGCAGTTGAAGCCCTGTTGTGATCTTTCCTTGTTTTGCAACTCCCTGTGCAGGAAAGCAAAGATTTGGTGCCCAGCTGCCCAGGTCCTGCTCAGGAAGAACAGATGCACAGCCCTGGCCCACAGCCTGTGCCCAGTGCCAGCTCACCAGGCCAGCCTGAAGCTGTGGTCTTGAGGTATGGAGATGGCCCGAGGCAGACTCTGGCAAAGCCTCCAGATGGTGGCCAGGTCCTGGTTCCTCCCCTCTCTGGGAGGCTCTCTCTAGGGGCCGCCAGATGGAAGTGGGTGCCGGTGGCGGTGCTGCCTGAGCCACTCTGCTGCAGAGAGCAAAACCTCTCTGCGGTGTCTGCTGGGTCGGGTTGGTTGTGACTTGTCCCTGGTTTGCAGCACGACCCAGGCAGAGAGCAGAGCAGAGGAAGTGGCTGCACAGAAGGACATCCCCAGCCATGCTGCCCCTCCAGCCTCTGCCTCTCCTGTCAGCGCTGCAAAGCCTCCGAGGACAAATCTCCCTTCGCCTCCGGGCAGTGCAAGCACAGCTCCTGCTGTGGTGGTGCAGGTAGGAGCAGGGCAGGGAGGGTGGGGGCAGGGCACGAGGAGCTTGCCCTTGGGTGTGCTGATGGCTGCAGAGTCACAGATTGCATCGGGTTGGACCCTCAGAGGTCCTCTTGTCCACGGGCTGCAGGCTGCAGGGACCCCTGCAGCTGGAGCAGGCTGCCCAGGGCGGCAGCAAGGCTGAGCCTGAGCCAGGGACAGGGCCTCAGGCACGGCCCTGGGCAGCTTGCTCAGCATTTCAGCACCCTCAGTGTGCAGAGCTTCCTGCTGGCGTCCAACCTCAATCTCCCCTGGCCCTGCCCAGGAGCTTCTCCTGGGCAGTTTGCCAGAGCTCTGGAGCCATCTCTGGCTGCCTTCTTGCCGCAGTGCCTTGGGTGGCCTGGAGGAGCACAGGGTGGCCAGGCAGGGCCAGGCTGGATGCGGCACTGAGGGGCGGCACTGCCCGTGGCAGGGAGGTTGGAGCAGAAGAGCTGCAAGGTCCCCGAGCCCCTCCGGCCCTGCTGTGTGACCTCTGCTGCTCTCCCCTGCTCCCGCAGGAGCCTCGCAAGCTGAGCTACGCCGAAGTTTGCCAGAAGCCCCCGAAGGAGCCTCCTGCAGTCCCTGTCCAGCCCTTGAGGGAGCACCGAGCCAACATCGTCCCCCCTGCCAAAGCCGAGGAGAGCAGCCCCGAGAAGGCTGCGGAGCGGGCGGAAGGTCGGGGGAAGGATCCCGCTGGGTTCCGAGGGCCTCCCCGGGGAGCCGCTGGGAAAATCAGGGACCAGAGGCGGCAGTTTGGCCGCAGAGCATCGCCTCAGGGAGCGCCGCGACGCCAGGGCAAGGAGCAGCTCCTGCCCCCACGGTCACCAAAGTAACCCTTGGCCAGGCACCTGCCCCCAGGGTTAGCTGGAGCTGCGAACTACCTAAAGCAGCGCAGGAGACTGTGAGGATGGATCCGTGCAGGCAGTGTGGTTGTGCTGGAGCAGCGTTGGAGGGTCCCAGAATTCCCCTGTAGAAGTGATTCGGAGATGCTGGAGGATTCCAATCAGTATAAATACAAACATTATCAGTTTTGTAATTTTTTTTTTCCCCTGTTTTTAGTTTGCAGAAGGTTTCCTGCTTGGAATCAGCTTTGGGGCTGTGACAGTGTTGGGACAAAGCAAAAGGACTGAGCAGTGAACCTGTGCCTCGGTGTGGGAGGAAGAGGCTGAGAAGATTATTTTTTAAAGAATGAGGATTTCTGTACAATTAGAACTGGTTTTTTGTTTTGTTTTGTTTTGTTTTTTTTTTTTTAACCTATTTAACAGTTGGCTCATGGCTGAGGTCTGCCACTGGTGGCTCTGCTTGGCAGAGCACATCTGCAGCTGAGGTGCTTGGGCAGTGTGAGTGGAGTGAGTGCAGCCAGAGATGAGCTCAGGACTTAGTGACTGGTGAGAAACTGAATGTGCTGCTGTGGGAAGCTGTGTCCCAGCTACGAGTGCTGGCTCTTGACCTTACTAACTAACTCTTGACCTTGCCCTGACTAATTCAGCAAACTTGATAAGCTGTTAACCTTTACAGGACACTGGAGTCTAGTTCAGAGCACCTGGACAGCAGAAGTGACCTCCTCAATGCTGTTGGAAGGAGGCAGGAGCACATCAGAGTGTTTAGTTTGCCCTTTCCTCACCTCCTTTCGAGGGCAACTTCCAGGCTGGGTGGGGTTGTTTTCTGTCTTGTTACCTTCTCTCATCTCTTGATTACAGACTTCTGTGCGTTTATCCTGCAGTGTTTCCCTGAGGCAGGCCCAGTGGCAGGGCTGATTGGTGGCTGCACAGTGCTGGGTGTTAGCATCAGAAGCAGAGCCTGGAGGTGCAGCTGCAGGAGTGGATTTGTGCCGTGCCAGAGGGACCCTGAGCACAGGGCTGGTGGCTCTGAGGGGCTGGCAGGTCAGACACCAGTGGGTTTCCTACCTGCTGGCCTGTGCTGGTGCTGTGCTGGCAGGCAGGGTTTGTGTGCAGGGCTCTCATTGTTTACAGCTGTGTCTTGGCAAACCAGCTTCTGGTACCTGTTCAGAGTGAAGCTGAAGGTGAAGCTAAACACAGCTTCTGCTCAGAGCAGCTGCAGGAGTGATAGCATCTTGCCTGGCTGTGTGCTGGCTGAATTTGCAGCACCATGGTGTAGTGAGTGGTGAATTCAGAGGTGATCAGGGTGATGCCTGAGAGTGTGCAGTGCATTGGTCTGCCCAGGTCAGCATGCAGAGGGGCAGAGTTCTGTGTCAAGTCTTGGGGCAAAGCAGCTTCCAGCAGCAAGAATCACACCTTTTGGTTTTTTTTCCTTTTCCTTAGTGGATAGCAAATGTACAAATTTAAGGTTGTAAAGTTGTGAACACTGGGGAAAAAAACCAAACAAACACAAAAACAAACCAGAAAAACAACCAAAAACCAAAACCACAAGAACCAAACAACCAAACTCAGCTCAGTGAATCTCCACAAAACAGCTCAGCCACAGATCCTGCTGCTGCCATGGAGTGAATGTAAGTGGCAGTGAAAACAACTGTGAACATTCTCAGCTTCTGATTCCTTAGCCAGACCAGCCCCTGGCAGAGTCTGTTCCTCAGTAGCCATTCTCTGAGCAGCTTTGCCTTGGAGAACCCTCAGATCTATTTTTATAAATATAGCTATAAAGCAGAGCTGGCATTTCCCTAACTTATTACTCAGCTTGGCAGTTGCTTTGGGTTTGATTCATAGTGGTGATGTCTGTGTGCAGTTAACTCTTCCTTTCCAGGCATGTCCTTCCAGAGGTGTAGCTGTTATATATAGATTTATATATAAAAACAAATCTCTTTTTATATATATTTGAGGTATATATAACAGATATAGAAAACCCCAAACCATTCTTCATTTTAAACTACCTGGACTTGGGCTTGGGAGGTGTTTTTTTTGGTTAAGTCAGTTTAAAAGAAAAAAAAACAAAAAACAAAACAGCTTAGGGGATGCTGAATTCAGTAAAATGCTTTAGTTAAAAAAAAAAAAAAAAATTAAAAAATCACATCCAGACTTTAGGGGATGCTGAATTTAGTGAAATGCTTTAATTTAGTAATAAAACCAGAACCCCAGCGTGGGGGATGCTTGCAGAGCCCTTCTCCATTTCTCCTATTTCATGCTAGAGGAGCTGAAGTATTCCAAGTGTTAAAAGTTCTGTAATGAAGTCAAAGTTGTTTTTTTTTTTTTTTTTTTTTTTTTTTGGTAAGTATTTTGAAAGGCAGAAGCAGTCAAACTGGAAAAAAACAAAACCAAACCCAACCCCAGAGCTGTGTGGTACTCCCAGGTACTGGTAGCTGTGCAAGTTGGGAAGTGCTGGGGGAGGAAGAGGTGGTTGGAAGAGGCTCGGGCAGGAGCTCTTCCTGCTGAGCAGGGCAGTGCAGAGGGCTGCAGAGATGAAGTTCTGGTGGCTGGGAGAGGAAACTTCCTGTACTGGCGAGGGAAAAGGCAAGCTGCAGCTCAGCCCTTCCTGGAGGGGGATGGGCAGGGCTGCCCTGGCTGTGTGCTGAGAGGAGGCAGGAGCTGGCTCTGGGGTGTGCAGCTCAGGCTGCACTCTTGGTGCCTCTTTCCAGCACAGCCGAGCTGGTGCCAGGTCAGGGCACTGCCCCCAAGGGTTAACCTCAGCGTTTCCCTCCCCCGGTGCCAGTCGCTGCTGTGGGGTTTGTTGTGTTTTGGTTTTCCCTTTGCGTGTGTGGGAAGTAACCAAGCGAAGGTCGAGGCTGCGAACCCCCTGCGAGTTCTGTCTGCAGCTTGGGTTGTGTGGCACAGACCTTGGGCTGGCTGCTGCCTTCTTGCCCTCTGCCAGCACAGGCAGCTGCTGGCTGCCCACTGGGGCTGTCTGTGCCGACAGACAGGGGCAGACAGGGACAAAAGGCTTGGGAGGCAGAGCAGCTGTTGGCCCTGCACCGACTGCACCTGAGCTGTGCCAGGTGAGCAGCAGCAGAGGTGCCCCTGGTCAGGGTGCTCTTGGCAGTGGCAGGTACCAGCTCCCCAGGAGGCAGAGAGGAATCCTCCTGCTCTGCTGGCACCACACCCCAGGAGGTGCAGATCTCAACCTCTCAGCTTTGCGACCTGTGACTTGTGTTCAGAACTGTTGATTTTTGTCGGCTGTGGAAACTTCCCCAGCTGAGATCTTTTCCCGAGTGATTCTGCGTGGCAAAGGCTGAGCCACTCCCTGCTGCTCCTGCTGGGCAGTGGGAAGAGAAGTGCTGATGATTTGCATGTGATAGTGAAATTAAAGTGCAAAAAGGGTTTTGTTTTTCTTTTGATTTCTGAAATTAAATTAGTTTTATAGTCTATTACATTCCTCTTATCTTTGGGTTTGTTGTTTTTTTAACAAGAGACATTAGCCTGGCACAGTGTGGCAGAGCAGCTTTAGCTGTAGGTTTAAAGAGAAAAAAAAAAGAGAAAAAAAAAAGGAAAAGGAAAGAAAAAGAAAAATAAAGGAAAATGAAGGCAGGGAGGAAAATGAAAACCACTGAGGAAGGGAGGAAAACATGAAAGAAGGAGAAAACATTGAGAGAGGAAGCAAAAATTAAAGGAAAAAAGTAGAAAAGTGTGGGGGGAAAAGACCAAAAAAGAGTCCCCCACTCTGCAGCAGAGCAGAAAGGGGGCGGTGAGGCAGGGCAGGAGCAGCTCAGCCTCGCTGGATGCTTTCCTCTGGTTCAGTCGCTGTGGCCTTATGACCCTCTCGGTTCAGCCTCCTCTCGCCACACCTGAGTGGGGCCGGCAGAGCCCTGCCTGGTGCTGAGCTGCTGCCCGAGCTGGGGCAGTGCTCCCTGGCACCCAGAGCCTGCCGCAGAGATGCTCCTGGGGGGTTGCTTCTGCTCAGCTCTGCTCTAACCCCTGGGCCCCTGCATACAGCAGTGCAAGGGTTGGGTCGTTCTGCTTTTGTTTCTGAATTTGCTGTGGTGGTTGCTGTGGGGCCGAAGGCTTCTCCTCATCTCCCCGTGTGTGTCCCAGAGAGGAGGCAGCAGCAGCAGCATTTTCGTTTCGGTTTGCTGTAGTCTTTTAGGTTGGCTCCCCTCTGAAGTGCCCTTGAGCATTGGCACTTTGGGAGCTTCCCGGAGCCTCTTTATTGTGCAGTGGGGGAGGACCTGAAGTGGAGTTAAAGCAACTTAATTTTTGAAGGGGGGGGGGAAATAAAATCCATCTGCAACCTTTAACCTGCAACAACTTTAAGATTTTATATTTAACAACCAGAGGTTTATTTTTATGGAGCTTCAGTTATGGGTACAGTTTCCAATAAAGAGAAAAAAAAAAGGANAATAAAGAGAAAAAAAAAAAGGAAAAAAAAAGGGGGGGGGGGGGGGGGAAGCAACTTCCACTGTAAGCAGACTGTGCATAAATGGATTTTGTTCTAATTTTTATAGGATACAAAATACTCAGACAATATATTGAGCTCAGCTGACCTGTAGGCATCTTGTTCCTCCTGGGGGGCTCCAGCTTCCCCTTGGCAGTGATGATCTCTTCAGAGGGGTAGCAGAGCTGCAGTGGAAGGAGAAACAAAACAGCAACCTTTCTGTCTTCTCTACTTTCGTCTGTTCTGGTATCTTCCTGTTGTCAAAACTGTCCAAAAGAGGAGAAAAAAAAAAAAAAAAGGAGAAAAAAAAGAAACCTTTCTGTGTAAAGTAGGTTCCTGCTTTAAGTGTTCCGATGATGATCCATGTACTTGTTTTTGACATTGCCAAGGTGCTATGGGAAATGGAAATAACAGTTAGAGAAATAAAGCTGATGTAAAAGAAGAGAAAAACCCAAAAAACAAGGAACAAACCGAGCCCAGCCGCGTCCCTCCTCTGCTCTCCTGTCGCTCTCTCCTCTTGCCCCTCGACAGCTCCGGGGCTGAGCCCTTCAGCCCTGTCCTTGCTCTGCCCGAGGCGGGTTTGCTGCTGCCCACCCTGAGGGTGGCACAGCCTCGGTGCCAGGCTCACCCTGCTGCTCTCCTGGCGCTGGCACCGGCGCTCGGCCGGGCCTACTCCCAGCCGCTGGCTGTGCGATGAGATCTGCCAGGGCTCGGCAGCCGCCGCTGTGCGCTCCGAATGGGTTTCAGTCTGCCCAAACCAGGGCTNGAATGGTTTTCAGTCTGCCCAAACCAGGGCTCGGGGGCCTGCGGCTGCTCTGTGCCCGCTCTTAGCCCCGCTCCGAGGCGTTCAGCCCGGCAGAGGAGCGGCCAGGTCTGAGGGCAGCCTGGGAGATAGCAGCCGTGCCGAGGGTAGCCCAGGGGGCTTCTAGCGCCGCTGCCGGGGGTCGGTGCCGCTGCCGGGGGAGGTCTCTCCTGCTCGCCGCCGCCTGTCCAGGAGCGCTCCCGCCGGGCGGAGCGGGGAGGCAGCGCCAGGCAGTGCCGGCAGGGGGCGCAGGCGGCGGCGCTGCCCCAGCCCCGCCCCGTGACGTGCGGCGGCGCTGGCGCTCAGCATGGCGGAGCTGGCGGCGCCCGCGGAGCGGAGCCCTCGGCGCTGACCGGAGTCGCCCCGAGCCGGCGGCCGGGACTGTCCTGCCCTCCCCTTCGCTGCGCCGCGCCCACCATGGCCGAGCCGGCAGCCGCGGGCGTCTCCTCGCTGCCCCGCGAGGTCCGCGAGCAGCTGGCGGAGCTGGAGCTGGAGCTCTCGGAAGGTGAGGAGCGGCCGGGGCCGGGCCGGGTGCTGCCCGCG
>VWZE01003512.1:7996-19876 GCA_013396675.1 Eubucco bourcierii
ACTCCAGGTGGGGTCTGACAAGAGCAGAGTGAAGTGGCAGAATCCCCTCCCTTGCCCTGCTGGCCACACTGCTCTTGATGCAGCCTAGCACTCGGTTGCTGTCTGGGCTGCATGTGCACACTGCAGGCTCATGTTGAGCTTTTCATCAACCCAGACTCCAAGGTCCTTTTCCTCAGGGCTGTTCTCCAACCATTCCCCACCCAGCCTGGAGTTGTGCTTGGGATTGTGCCTACCCAGGTGCAGGACCTTACAGTTGGCCTTGTTGAATTTCATGAGGTTGGCCTGGGCCCACCTCTCCAGCCTGTCCAGGTCCCTCTGGATGGATCCCTGCCCTCTAGCAAGTCGACTGTGCCACACAGCTTGGTGTCATCTGCAAACTTGCTGAGGGTGCACTGATTCCTTTGTCCATGTCACTGACAAATCATAATCTAATCTACAGAATTTTAGAATCATTTAAAGGCTGTAGGAAGCATTAGCACAAAGCATTTTTAGTTTTATTTAAATAAAAATTATAATTTATACAAGACTTTTTAAACAAACAAGATTTTCTTAAAAAATGTACAGGGCAAATCATTTCATCATTTCAATTCTTCATCGTGTATAAGTCTTTTGTCAAACAAAAGTTACACAGATAATGAATTATTTACAATTTCAAAATAGAGACTCAAACTTCAGACATAAAAATTTTAACATCCATTATATTTTAGTGATTAGTAGAAATTAAATGTCTGCCAAAATGTACAGAATTCAATAAAAACTACCAGTGTTTTAATACAAGTTAAAGTAGCCAAAAAGAAAAAAAAAGAAAAAAGTACATCCTTTCATCTCTTCCTGACTGGGTAAAAAAATCTCTTTTCTCTTTATCTGCAGAAACAGGGGTAGGGTTTTGCTGCTGGCATCCTGTGTGCTGTGCTACTAATAAATAGTTTATTTCATTCAATCTTGCCTCACAAAAGCTACAGAGCATGGAAAGGCATGATTTCATATTTCAGCTTTTTTTTTTTTTTGCCTTTTGAATTTAAATGGTCACCAAGAAAGAATTAAAGCAGTCAGTTTTCATCTCCCTTTTCTGTTTTGTTTCTTTAAAAGGGACTCAAACTAACCGATGTACTTCTATAGAAGTTAAATCCAATTATGCGTGAACGATCCAGCAATGAACCACAGGCATTAAAAGAACTGCAAATATAAACAGCAAACAGACAGACAGAATGACAAGAACATCACTTGCTGCTATTAGAAAGTAGCACTTTACATTAAGTGGCACGACCCAGCCTGCAACTAAAGCACAGCAGATGATATGGCAAAACTAGGTAGGAATACTGGGATTTAAGGTGAGACTTTCGGTGTCATTCTAAAAGTCAAGTAGGTATTTACTCACTGTCCATCCCCTTCTGCCCTCCAAACTTGGGAGGGTGCAGCAGTAAGAAAAACATGAGCAAATGCATCAGCAATCACACCCAGGTTACCATCTGTGTCTCTGAAATCATTAGGCCACAGGAGCAGTTGTGTATTAGGAGGCTGGACAAGCCCACACAAAGTGAACTTTGCAAGATATGTACATAGATGCTTGTGGGTTATATTACAGATTGTGTGGTTTTTAAAATCCAGCCTGTTTTCTACATATTAGAATCAAACAATGCTGCACTGCAGTTTGCACTATGTTTACTGCTTTAACAATTCCTAAGTTTTCAGTTCACCTTGTTAAAGTGCCGAGTAAATTTCAAACATAAGCTCATTAGGTTTTGCAAGAAGTTTCTAATTTCTTTGTCCCCCAAACAAGATTTAAGAGCATGTTTTATGCATGAGGCATTACAGTCTGGCAAAAGGATAATGTTTTCTCCCTCTCAGAAATCCAGGTATGATTAATTATCCTGGCACCATCAGCAAAGGACCTATAGCTCCTCCAGGAACTAGGAATAATCCTACACACTAATATCAGCCAGTGAAGGGTGGGAGAAGTAAGTGCAAGTCAACCAATTTCCTACTTAAACTGCTGTTATGATTAGAGTGAAGGTATAAATTACACTTGAAAAACGATACAAAAATAAGAAAAAAGCATGCTCTCTGTAAAAAATATAGCTTTCTGTTTCTTCAAAAAGAATGACCTTAAACACACCCAAGGGATATTTTTTTAAAGACAAAATGAATGAATCTGATTAAGATTTTTATAACATTAAGCAATTTTTAATGCCTATTTGTCAGTCACACTTACTATTCAGGGAAGTTTCTAGAGAAGAAAGTCAAATGATAATATTACACAGCAATTACAGAAAGAGATTAAAGTAGGTTTGATGAAAAAAAAAAATAAAAAAATTAAGATCAAGGATTTTTATTTGACCATAAAACCTGTTTGTGTAAAGTGAAGAAACAGTAAACTGCTGAGCTATCAGAGGGTGGTTGGTTTCCCACCAGCTTCACTTGTGTTTTATGCTTTCAGGTCCTTAGTTCCACCATACCCAAGGAGGTTTTAGAAAAGCACCCCCCTTTTCAGGTCACCTAAAGACATATTCATGTGCTACTCCCAAAGGGAGAATTTAAAGACAGAATTTTAGCCATGATGATGGATTTTCCCTCGTTCTTGTTCACATTCCCACCCAGAACACAGTTTTACTCCATCGGTGTTTCACTTGACAATACCCAATCAAATCACAGTACTCAATAGTATTTCTTCATATCAAGTTCATATTAAGGTCTTCATATCATACCTCTTCATGGCCAGACTGAAATAAGGTTTATGCAGTTTGACTGCCACTTTCTTCATTACTTCTTTCTTTGTTGAGAGACTTTAATGAAAAACTGTGTTGAGTTAAACATCCTTTTGTGTTTGTCTCATAGAATCATAGAATGGTAAGGTTGGAAGGGACCTCAAGGATCATCTAGTTCCAACTCCCTGCCATAGGCATGGACTCCTCCCACTAGTACAGCTCACTCAAGGCCTCAAGGTCTCCCTTCACCTTCCTTCATTTTACCCCTTTCCCTATAAAGAAAAAAACCCGCTGCTTTAAAAAAAAAAAAAAAGAAAGAAGGATCCATCAAGTTCAGTCCCATAAGAATTTGCATCTCCATCACTTTTTGGGGAGGACATTCATATAGTGTCTGGAGATACCCATGAATATTTAACTCAAAAGATACAGTAAAGGACAAGACATAGTGGAAGGTTTGGTGTAACTCCTACTGTGCTTTCATGAAAATGCAAATAAAATTCTAAATCTCTCAGTTGGGTGCTATAGGAAGTATAAAAGCTTTCTAGTATTAAAGACAAAAGGGCAATATGTGCTTGGTTGCTAAAAAGGCCTGAGAGAGTTTAGAGAAGGAGCACAACCCTCCTGTGTTACCTGGTTGCTTGGTTTTGTTACTAATGTTTAATTTTGCAAAGGGAAAAGGAGCAACGTATCAGCGTGTCTCAAATTATGCTCTGAAAATGAACTAGTGCTTGCAGCTGCTACATTATAATGCTATTTTATTACAAGGTAGCTCAAGAGAAAAGCCACATTTCAAAAAAAAGAAAAAAAAAAAAAGAGAAAACCTCATGTCTCAAGTTTCATTATTCCCACCTCTCTAACACAAAAAGCCTGCATTAACATACAAACACCTCGTACATGTAACATGTACAATAGTTGAGCCCTTCTATGTCAAGTATCTACAGAAATACAAATATATGATGCCTAACATTTTAGGAACAACATTTTAGAGCCCTCTTTTATAAAAAGTATCTGCCTGCCTTCCTTTCTCTCACTTTGGTTAAATAAGAAAGGAAGATATAGTTACAAACTTTCTCTTCTAATTCACTGTACAAGCAATTTAAACATCTATGCAGGAAAAACTGAACCTAACCAGTTGGGAAAATATCCATCTGCAATGCAAGAATTGGAAAGGAATTATTTTAAGTGCAGTTATATATATATATATATATATCTACAGATATATATATCTCTATAGATATATCTATATAGATATATCATATTTATATATATATAGATATAGATATAGATATATATATAGAGAGAGATATATATCTATAGAGATATATATATCTATAGAGATATATATATATAGATATATCTATAGAGATATATATAGATATATCTATAAAGATAGATATATCTATATAGATATATATAGATATATATATATAGATATCTCTATATGGAAATACTAAGATGATAATACTTCCTTGGTGTTGCTATCAGCTTTACTAAAGAACTTAAGCAAAAACTCTGAGCTGCAAAAAATGAGAACTCAAGCTGCTGCAGTTATTCTCACATCTTGGGGAAAAGTAACTGATAAATGGACAAATGCATCCCTAGTGATATGAGTGGAGTTCAAGGGATGAATCTGCTTCATTTTGTTATTTAGTTAGTTCTTTAAGTATCCTCCCAGTTTTTAATGTCAGTAAATAAACATTAAAAGTGCTTAATGTGCAAGGCTAATCATGATGATAGCACTTTCACTGTTTTGTTTAATTTTATTGGGTTTGGTTGGTTTTATTTTTTTCTTGTTGTTTGGGTTTTTGTAGTTTTGTTGTTGCTTTTTTTTTTCCTTTTAAATTTTTTTTTTACAAAACCCTTAAAAACAAACATGAAGGCATATATAAAATACACTTGATTTATGTAACAGAGAATATAAACCACCAGACAAGAAAAAATTATTGCAAAATAGATGAGGATGTTCTTTTTTTTTTTTTTTTTTTTTTTTTTTTTTTTCACTACCAAGTTCTAAAATTAGAAAGGTTCCTTTAGGTCTCCTAGAATACAATACTAGCTCTCACTACTTGATGATGCAGAGGTGATTTTCACATATTGGTTGAATATGGTCTCAAAAGCTTCATCTCTGTGTACCATGGCACCAAACACCAAAGGCTAAATGAGAGAGAAAAAAAAAAAAGAAAGAGATCATGTCAGTCTGGAAATGAAAAAACTTCCTCTAGGTACAGTTTTAAACAGATCAGTAGGACAGGAACTCAACAACAGGACAGTACTCAACAGTGCATTAATAAAAACCTAAGAAAAATTTTTTCCCTATCAGTTTTTCGTTTTTTTTTTACTACTACTTAAAACCACCATGGCATAAAACAGATCTGCACAGAGTACTAGCAATATTTCACCTCTTTCCATCCACTCAGTGCATAGCTTTTACACAACTGACTGCTGCCTCCATTAAAGGTTTCTAAAAATCTTTTATCAGTGCATCTTCGTTTCAGCTCGTAGAACATTTACTGAGGTAAGTGATCATTTGCAACTTCATAATTGAGTACTTTTCAATATCAAACAATGAGCAAAAAGCCTGGAACAATGATTCTGCATCTTGGAGAAAAGTTTTTTATAGGTGCCACTTTCCATCATTTTCTAAAGATTATGGAGAATGGGAGAGGTGCCTGAGGACTGAAGGAAAGCTTCAGTCTTCAAAAAGGGCAAGGAGGAGTACCTAGGAAGCTACAGTCCAGTCAGCCTCACCTCCATACCTGGAAAGGTGATTGACCAGCTCATTCTGGTGGCCATCTCTAGCACATGGATCTACAAGGGAAAATCCTGCTTAACCAATCTGATAGCCTTTTATGAG
Source organism: Eubucco bourcierii (assembly GCA_013396675.1). Taxonomy (NCBI): domain Eukaryota; kingdom Metazoa; phylum Chordata; class Aves; order Piciformes; family Ramphastidae; genus Eubucco; species Eubucco bourcierii. Next base: position 13,556 of record VWZE01003512.1, read on the forward strand.
TGGGTGATTAGCTGGGCAGATGAGGGGAGAGCAGTGAACGTTGTGGTTTTTGCCACTGTCTCCCATAACATTCTTAAGTAAACTCAGGAAGTGTGGGGTAGATGAGTACACTTTGAGATGGATTAAGAACTGGCTAAACAACAGAGCTCAGAGGGCTGTGATCAGCAGTGCAGAGTCCAGTTGGAGCCCTCTAGTTAGTGGTGTTCCCTAGGGGTCAGAGTACTGGGCCCAGCCTTGTTCAACATCTTCATCAATCTTTATAAGGGGATGGAGTGTGCCCACAAGTGTTTGCTGATGATACTGAACTGGGAGGATTGGCTGGTAAGACCAGAAGGCTGTGCTGTCCAGAAGATCTGGACAAACTGGGGGTCAGGCAGAGAGGAACATCATGAAATTCAGCAAGGACAAGCGTAGAGTCCTATACCTGAGTGAGAATAACTCCACATACCACTACAGGTTAGGAAAGCAGCTCCATGGAGAAGGACCTGTGAGTCCTGGTGGACAATAACTTGTCTATGAGAAAGCAATGTACCCTCATGATCAAGGTCAATGGTTTTCTGGGGTGCACTAATGACAGTTTGGCCAGCAGGTCAAGAGAGGTCCTTCTCTCTCCTAGTGAGACCTCATCTGGACTACGGTGTCTAGTTTCAGGCTCCCCTTCAAGAGAGACAGGGAACTACTGGAAAGAGTCCAACAGAGGGCTGCGTGGATGATTAAGGGGAACAGGACATCTCTCTTATGAGAAAAGGCTGAGAGACCTGGGACTCTTTAGTCTGGGGAAGAGCAGGCTGAGAAGGGATCTGAGCACCCTTAAGGAAGGGTGTTAACTGGCATGGGCCAGTCTCTTTTCAGTGGTGCAAAGTGATAGGATGAGGGGTAATAGACACAAAATGGAACACATGAAGTTCTGCCTCAACATGAGGAAAAACTTTAATGTGAGGGTGAAAGAGGGCTGGAATAGGCATTCCTGAAGAGGTTGTCCAGTCTCCTTCTATGGAGACTTTCAAAACCCATCTGGGTGTTTTTCTGCTTTGACAGGCATACTGGGCCAAATGATCTCCAGAGGTCCCCTGTAACCTTTGCCAATCTGTGATTAATTTAAAACTAGGTTCAGTCATATCTTAAGAAAGGCTTTATTTGCCCAAAGGATATTTGAGTCTTAGAGAAACTTATATATTTGGCATCATAACTCTGAATGTCACAGACCCTTCCATCCCAAAGCCTCCTCACTCAGAGATACTCTCAAGTCATCAGCTTTTCATTCCAGATTGCACAGGGGAGCAGACATCATACTATTGATGAAAAGATGCCGGGGAATGGTCAACAGGGGTAAGTAAAACAGCAAAATCTTTCTCAAGTGTTAGATGAAAACAGTTCAGATGCAGCAGAACAAACTAAATGGTCAAATACACCAAAAAACAGACAATTTGATCAAGAACAAACAAAACAACCACTGGCAAAAGGGGGGAAAAAAAGGAGTCATCTTTGTTGGTGCTAGCCAGAGAAGACAAAAAGAGCATGGAGCCAAGCACAGCAATGTAGATGGAGATAGCTACTTACTTTTTGTGTAGATGGCGTTGATACAGCAATACCCATCCCTGATCCCGGGAGAACAGAGAGCACTTTATACTAAAAAGTGAAGAAAAAAAATATCAAACAAAAAAAACCCCCACAGATGAAAGCTATCTGTTACATACTACACAACTGTAGAAGATGCTGAGGTTACACACCTTGTCACTGTGTATCCTTCCAGCCATAACTAACAGACTCCCATATATCACAGTATCACCAAGGTTGGAAGAGACCTCAAAGATCATCAAGTCCAACCCATTACCACAGACCTCAAGACCAGACCATGGTACCAAGTGCCACATCCAAACCTGCCTTGAACACCTCCAGGGACGCTGACTCCACCACCTCCCTGGGCAGCCCATTCCAGTAGCCAATGACTCTCTCAGTCAAGAACTTTCTCCTCACCTCCAGCCTAAACTTCCCCTGGCACAGCTTGAGACTGTGTCCTCTTGTTCTGGTGCTGCTTGCCTGAGAGAAGAAAGCAACCTCCTNGGACACACTCAAGCACCTCAACATCCTTCCTAAATTGAGGGGCCCAGAACTGGACACAGGACTCAAGGTGTGGCCTAACCAGTGCAGAGTACAGGGGGAGAATGACCTCCCTGCTCCTGCTGGCCACACTATTCCTGATGCAGACCAGGATGCCATTGGCCTTCTTGGCCACCTGGTCAATCAGCACCCCCAGATCCCTTTCTGTTTGGCTGCTCTCCAGCCACTCCCACCCCAGCCTGTAGCTCTGCATGGGGTTGTTGTGGCCAAAGTGCAGCACCTGGCACTTGGATTTGTTGAGCTCCATCCCCTTGGAGAAACACAGAGCAGTCAGACAGTGTTCTTTTGGCCACAGAAAACACAAAGCAGTCAGACAGTGTTCTTTAGGCCATAGAGTCACTGGGCACAGCATCGCCTGTACAGTGAGATGCCCAGGGACCACGGCAGCTGCTGGATGGTGCAGGCAGGTGGTACACCACAGCCCTATGTGCATATGTACATGAGAGCATGACTTTGAGCACCACCTAAATGTCTCCCTTGAAGTAACATTTATTCAGTGGAGCAGTGAGTACATCAGAAAAAAAAGTTTCCTCAAAATTACAAAGAGGGAACGTATAGGTTTGGTTGTTTTATTTTGTTTGCTTGGGGTTTCATTTGTTTGGATTTTCTTTGTTTATTTGGGAGTTTTGTTTGGTTTAGAGGTTTTCTAGGTTTTGTTGGTGTTTGGTTTTTTAACTTCTTGTGTTGGGGGCTTTCAAGGGGGTTGGAAGGGAATGTTTGTTTGGGTCTGTTGGGTTTTTGTTTGTTTCTTTTAAACAGTCTGTAATGGTAAGAAGGGATACAGTTCTCTGAACAGGAGAACATCCCAAAAAAGGAAAAATCTGGTCCAAATCTGGCCTGTGTTTCCCACTCTCAAATAAAACCAGGTACAGGACATTTTTATGCTTGGCTACATGATCCCTGTCTTATCTTCACTAAAAGCCTACAAAGATGCAAAAGGACCCTCATGTCACTAAAGGCCTACTATGCAACAGACCAGCATGACTTGAGTATGATGTTTTAAAATCCATAAATAGCAAATTACAATGGGAATGTTCAAGTCATGCATATGTTTGTCTGCTTTAAGGGCACATGATATAAGTAGAAGGAAGTAATTTGAAAATCTAGAGGTACTTAAGCAGAAGACACTGGGTTGAGGTGTATCTTTGTACAGCATAATTTAATCTGTGGCACTCATGGATACAGGATGTAGAAAGTAGTGGTGTCTATATTAAAGAACAGGACAAGTTGAGAGAAGGTAACAAAATGTGACCTTAAGCGCCACGGTGATGAGAGACCTCAGTAAAGCTGTTAGTGACTGCAGGCTGATAAAACCCAGTTGGACATTTTAGTTGCCATGCTTCCAATCATCAATTTCTTGCCTCTGTTAGTAATGAGATCTCAACTAGATGAAACTCCAGCCTGGCCCAGCCCTACCATTCTAATGACTTCCTTTTGTCCTCTGACAATCTCTCATCCCTCTGGTGCATCAACAGCCAAACAAGTTATACTACACAATTCCTGTTAATAATAAATCTTCCTAATACCTGAACAGCTCTACTCAACACAGGAGTTAAGACACAAAACAACTTTTATTTCAAAATAAATTCAGGACTATAAGAGTTTAGCAAAGTACTTCAACAAGGCCAAGTGTAAGGTCCTGCACCTGGGTAGGCACAATCCCAAGCACAAATCCAGGCTAGGTGGTGAATGGCTGAGAGCAGCCCTGAGGAAAAGAATCTTGGAGTCTGGGTTGATGAAAAGTTCAACATGAGCCTGCAGTGTGCACATGCAGCCCAGACAGCAACTGAGTGCTGGGCTGCAGCAAGAGCAGTGTGGTCAGCAGGGCAAGAGAGGGGATTCTGTCCCTTTACTCTGCTCTTGTCAGACCCCACCTGGAGTACTGTGTGCAGTTCTGGAGTCCTCAGCACAGGAAGGACACGGAAGTGTTGGAGTGGGTCCAGAGGAGGGCCACAAAGATGATCAGAGGGCTGGAGCAGCTCTGCTATGAGGACAGACTGAGAGAGTTGGGGCTCTGCAGCCTGGAGAAGAGAAGGTTTCAAGGAGACCTTCCAGTAGTAGCCTTCCAGTATCTGAAGGGGGCCTACAGGAAGGCTGGGGATGGACTATTGACAAGGTCTTGCAATGTCAGGACAAGGGGCAATAGGTTTAAACTGGCAGAGGGGAGATTTAGACTGGATGTTAGGAGGAAGTTCTTTACAGTGAGGGTGGTGAGGCACTGGAACAGGTTGCCCAGGGAGGTTGTGGCTGCTCCCTCCCTGGAGGTGTTCAAGGCCAAGCTGGACGAGGTCTTGAGTGAGTTGTACTAGTGGGAGGTGTCCCTGCCTCTGGCAGGGGGTTGAAACTAGATGATCCTTGAGGTCCCTTCCCAACCTTACTGTTCTATGATTCTATACTTTGTTTTTATGCTCATAGTGAGTTTGCTCGTGCTGAGTCCACATGGCTAACAAGCAGTTCTGGGAAACATTCTTGATCAAAGGATTACATTTTTCTTACAAAATAACAAAACAGAAAAGTAAAACACGACAAGCTGAATAGAAAACCAGCTTTCTCCTCTACCTGCAACACAAACCAGACATACCTTTTGAATATCTGTTATATCCGTTAGCTTTATAACTTTATTTCTTTTAGATGAGCCGGATTTAGAGCTTTCGAAACACAAATAACTGCAAACAAGGGAAGAAAATGTTCATTATTACACAGTATACTGAAAAGTTCACAAAGTTATGTCACTTCAGAGCAAACATTCGTAAATTCTAGCAATTTCTAGCAATCACAGAGTGGGAAAAAAAATTATCTTGCATTTCTATTACTGCAATGAATAGTTAAACCTGACAAGAATTTTAAAGACACAGCAAGCAGCATGTATATCCTTAAACAGTTGCAATATCAAATCAAGAAGATGAATGAAAAGCACTGTTTTCTTCACATTATTGTGATGCAGACAAAAGCTCAAGATTTCTAAATGCTGGAGTGCTCTCCATCACTAGGTGCCACTGCATACAGATGAGCTTTATTTCCATTCACTCCAGGAATTTCAGTGCAAGACCCAAACAGTAGTGACAAGAGTTAGCCAGCCCTGGGTGGTTGTTGGGTAAGGATTAACAGAACCAAAAATCAAGTACTAGGTTTGATTTTCTGTTTTCTTTTTGTTGCACATTGTTTCAAGGAAGCTACACATTCAATGTGATTTTAAAAAAGAAAGTAATAGTACGTGCCAAATAACCATTGCTCACAAGTCTTCAAAGACACTTAGCTTTCAGGATTCTTTTTTAGTACATATATATTTAGCATGTAATCAACATCAAGAACTGCAGCTACTAACAACTACTACACTCCATTCCCATACAAGGCAAGATCACATTTGTTAAACGTTGTTATGTCCCAGATTCAGCTCTCCCTCTCAGGGTGCTTTTTTTCTCTTTAAGGTTTTAAAGCACCATGAAAAGGCATTTTTGTTTCAAAACGTTGTTAAAGGATTACTTTTAGATTCAAACTTTAGTGTCATTGATATTTCCTTCCTAAGGAACATGTGGAGTGCAATAACTCACTTTTCTGTGACATACAGAACTCCATTCCTGATGTAGTCTGTAGGCATCTTCCTATCTCTGTTTATCAAACAACAGCGCCAGCCATTTTCACACACTGAAAAACATAACAACAAATCTCACTTTAAAAAGAGACAGATGTTAACCCCAACAGGTTCCTTATTAAACTGCACCAAACACTGAAAATTAAACCAGATAGCTTTGCATTGTAAACACTTCTATTTTCAGGTCAGTTTAGACATCATAGTATGTTTAACAATGGTCTTTAAAAAAAAAAAAAAAAAAAGCAACAAGTAAACATAAAAACCCACCCAAACACCAACAAAACAAAAAAATACACACCCACAGAATTATTCCCTTTGTATTAGCACAAAAGGTAGACCAGGTTGTGCATTCTTTCAAAATCCTGTAAGGATATGGAATGAAAGAGACTGTCTCCATTCATCCTAATTTAAAGCAAGTCTTCTTAACCAAAAGCTCACAGTTGTACATTGCAAAGATAAAGGGAAATGCAACTTTAAACATTAGAAAATCTGCAGTGCGTGCATGCAGCCCAGACAGCAACCGAGTCCTGGGCTGCAGCAAGAGAAGTGTGGGCAGCAGGGCAAGGAAGGGGATTCTGCCCCTTTGCTCTGCTCTCATCAGACCCCAC
>VWZE01003512.1:20084-72277 GCA_013396675.1 Eubucco bourcierii
CCCTCCCTGGAGGTGTTCAAGGCCAGGTTGGACGAGGTCTTGAGTGAGTTGTACTAGTGGGAGGTGTCCCTGCCTCTGGCAGGGGGTTGGAACTAGCTGATCCTTGAGGTCCCTTCCAACCTTACTATTCTATGATTCTAAAATACTCTACCAGTGTAGGTTTTTATCACATAATACCTGCCAAGGGACGCTCATTTTCTGACAGGTTAAAAACTTCATGGAAGTTCCCCCTCTTGGTGGTATGGAAGCGACTCGTGTCTTCATCTTTGCTGATTCCGGCCGGGGCACTTGAGCCCACATAACTTCTGGATGCTGCTGTTTGAAGCTGCAGAAAAATAAGCACAGTTCCAAAATTTGAACAGCAACATTTAACCTGTAGTCTTAAAAATAAGTTGGCTAACTACTTTTCCTAAAAACAAATAAATATGTATATATATCTATATCTATAAATAATAATCTGTCATACAACAGTTTCATTTAATTCCTTCAACGAAGTTAACTTTGGAATACTGCCTTACATTACTGCTAGAGGACACAAAACTCTAATGTGCTATCTGAACATAACCTTTCAAACTGCCAGTCTTTGATGGACACTGCCTACGGGGGTGAGAGCACAGGGTGCTTAATGTACCTATCTTAAAATATCACTTTCTACAGGAAAGGGTATCTACAACTGTAGCTAAGTCACTTCACAAAGCTCCAGTTATGATACTAGCAAAACAAGTAACAGTTTATACATTATTATTATTGGTCTGCCTTCAAGAGACAGACAAAGCACAAAATATTACTGCACAAAGTAAGCTTAGGGGAAAAAAAAAAAAAAGCAAACAAAGCCACACAAAACTGCACAAGCTCATTATGAATACAAATACTGAAATTGAAAGGAAATGTTCCACGCTAAGATCCATACCTTTTCATGCCCTGACAGCTAGTAGGAAAAGAAACAAACAACAGAAATGTGACAGTGACAAAAAGAAAAAAAGTAAAGTCTGTTTAACAGTATAATATATAGAATAAAACATGAACTGAGTGACACTGCCAGAACTTGCTCACAAAACAAGAGACTACACACAACAAAGGCAATTAAAAAAAAAAAAAAGAAGAGTATCAGTGGTTAGAGCACACCAGTTTATTTAGGTTGCATTAGAGCCATTGATCTTTGTTTTGATGTGGCACTGAATTTTGGCTTGTTGACTTGTGGAATAAAATCGGAATGGTTGTCAGCATCCTTGATGGGGGCGGGGGAGGGGAAAGGGTAGTATAGAGTTCTCAAAACCAAACTACCTGAGTGAAGCTACTTTTCAACAGAGCTTCTGAAACACTAGCAAATGAGCCTTGTTTCTCAAAGAACAGAAGGCAGTTTCTTCTGGAAAGTTTGCCTCCGTTTGCCTTTTCATCTTGGGAGGGGCACCACGTGATTCCAAAGGCTGGTTTTTGTCACTGAAGCATTAACAGTTCTCTTCTTAGCCCTACTGTACATATACAGTTGAACAACTGGCAAACTGACAACATGCAGGCTCAGAACTAAGCCTCTCTTCTGAAAAGGCCTGATGCTGTCAGGGGCCAATCAGCCTCTCCTGCTTTTTTTTTTTTTTCCCACCCCACCATAGTTGGCCACACTCAACAGTTCATAGGATTTAGTGGTAACAAAAGAAATCCAAAGCAAATGAAAAAACGTGGACTGCAAATGCTGACTAGTAACCAGACTGAAAACAGGCACAGCAGAGCTTATTTACCATCCAGATTTTAGGGCAACTGTAATACAATAATGCTTCAGGGGAAAAGAATAAAGAAAACTGACATGGAAATCAAATGACTGATGATGATTGTCCTATTGCTCCAGTTACTGCCCTTCCGTGGTGTCATTAGCATGACTGAGCCCTTGCAACCAAGGAAAAGAACAGATTCTTCAACCATTTCTGTGCAAGTAAAGATAAGATTAATTTTCTGAAGGCTTTCTTGAACAGTTTGTTTAGCACAATATGCATGTAACCAGATGAAGTTCCATGGCCTAAAACAGAGAAGATCATCAGGAGAAGAGGTCCAATGCGTCTTTGCATTGGAATGAGAATTATAACTAATTTCTGCCACCATGTTTCCTACAGACCTATTTTGTAAAGAGATGTTTAAAACTTCAGTACCATAACCAATCCAATGGGATGCATCAAGAGCAGTGTGGGCAGCAGGGCAAGGGAGGGGATTCTGCCCCTTTACTCTGCTCTCGTCAGACCCCACATGGAGTCCTGTGTGCAGTTCTGGAACCCTCAGCACAGGAAGAACATGGAAGTGTTGGAGCGGGTCCAGAGGAGGCAACGAAGACAAGCAGAGGGCTGCAGCAGCTCTGCCATGAGGACAGGCTGAGAGAGTTGGGGCTCTGCAGCCTAGAGAGGAGAAGGCTTTGAGGAGACCTTATAGTAGCCTTCCAGTACCTGAAGGGGGTCTACAGGAAGGCTGGGGAGGGACTATTGACAAGGTCTTGCAATGACAGGACAAGGGGCAATGGGTTTAAACTGGCAGAGGGGAGATTTAAACTGGATGATAGAAGGAAGTTCTTTGCAGTGAGGGTGGTGAGGCACTGGCACAGGTTGCCCAGGGAGGTTGTGGCTGCTCCCTCCCTGGAGGTGTTCAGTATCAGGTTGGATGAGGTCTTGAGTGAGCTGTACTAGTGGGAGGTGTCCCTGCCTATGGCAGGGGCTTGGAACTAGATGATCTTTGAGGTCTCTTCTAACCTTACCATTCTATGATTCTATGACATGAGAAAGTTCTGTTTTTACTTCTAGTCCTTCCTAACACAGGCAAATACTTCCTCTACCTTTAGCAGCACCTAATTTATCCATAACCTCCCAGGCTCAAGACAACCTATGGTCATATCAAGGAAAAAAAAAGCACTGTATCTGATTTTGAAGGTTTAATTCATAGCTGGGAGTGATTGGATTTGCAATACTGGAAGAGCCCTGACTGCCTAGAACATCACCAACAACATGGGCATTGGAATACCTGGAGGTATATTCCTTTCCACTTGAACTGACATCAGCTTTTCACATACTTCCTTTACCCAGATAGTTTTGTCAGGATTGTTTTCTAAGGAGATGGATTCAGAGTGGTGGTACAGGCAATGAATACTGCATTGAATCTAGGTTTATAGCATCTTGAACACTGTTTCATGGTAAGAAGCCAAAGTAAATACACATATACTGGCCCACATGGCTTTGGATTCTGCCTTTTCTATGGAAAAGGAAAACAATCAACCCACAAAAACCACAGACACAACTTTATCAGTTTTTAAATTTTTGTACAAAAATCTATGTTTAATACTATGAGGTTTCCAGAAATATCTCAAGGGGGAAAAAAGTTCCATGCAAAGCTACTGAGACCAAGTTGTTTTCCAAGACATTTGGAAGCAGATAATACAGCCTGCAAATCCTTTTCAGGCAGACAATTCAAACTTGTGAAGGTTGACACAGCAGTACCAAAATCTTTGTCTACTTGTAAAAACTTAAGCCATAAGGGATAATCATTCTGTAAGTTTATAGATTCAAGTTCAGCATGTCAAAGCCTTTTCACTTTTAAGGCAGATTAGAGGCCCAGCAAGAAGCTGCCATTACCACCACAGTATGTGAAGGATGTAAATTTGAGAGGCAGAGGAACTTTTAAGTTCCACCTTCTGCAAGCAAGAGAAATATGGGCTATGGGTAGCTCCACTTGAGTGCTCATTCACCTCTCTCATTGCTTCGAAAACATGAGCTCGTTTTCTGTTTGAGACTGTCTTCCTCACTACTTCCTTCTGAACTACTCAGATTTTGCAGCAGTTATTTTATCCCTAACTATTACATCACCCCCAGAACCACACATTCCTCCTTCACACATTAACACTCAAAGGTTTTAACTCTTTTCACCTTCAGTTGTGTACTCAGGCTGAATTACTGCTATACGCTACACATTTTCATCAGGGATCTTATTACAGTACTCAGATGCTAGATGAATGCAACCAAGCATTCTGATAAAAGGCATTAAGCAAATGCTAAAATGAAATTTGACTGAATTTTTATTGCAACTACTTTTAAACTAAAAAACAGTGACAAATTGAGGGACACGGAGAAGAAAAAACTACTTTTCAGCTATTACGTCACACAAAACACAACAGTTTTAACTACAAGACTTCAAAAGAAAAATACACTGTTGGAGTACCAACACAGAATCACAGAATGGGAAGGTTGGAAGGGACCTCAAGACTCATCTAGTTCCAACCTCCTGCCATAAGCAGGGACACCTCCCATTAGTACAGGTTACTCAAGGTCTCGTCCAACCTGGCCTTGAACATGGTATGATAATTAATCATTACTATGCTAAAAAGTCATCTAATAATCAAAACATACTGCCAAAAAAAAAAACCAACCCAAAACTGTAAACTATTCTATTTTGTTGATGTTTATCCCATCAAGAAGATGAGGACAGGCTATAAGAGCTGGGGCTCTGCAGCCTGGAGAAGACTTCAAGGAGACCTTATAGTAGCCTTCCAGTACATGAAGGGGGCCTACAGGAAGGCTGGGGAGGGATTATTGACAAGGTCTTGCAATGACAGGACAAGGGGCAATGGGTTTAAACTGGTAGAGAGGAGATTTAGACTGGATGTTAGGAGGAAGTTTTTTACAGTAAGGGTGGTGAGGCACTGGAACAGGTTGCACAGGGAGGTTGTGGTTGCTCCCTCCGTGGAGGTGTTCAAGGCCAGGCTGGAGGCTGTGAGCTGTGAGCTGTACTAGTGGGAAGTGTCCCTGCCTATGGCAGGGGGTTGGAACTAGATGATCCCTGAGGTCCCTTCCAACCTTACCATTCTATGATTACACTTCAGTCTTTTTAATTTCTTTTTCACTAACTGCTCTTTTCCTTCTTCCTAACTGTTCTTCAATCTACACAAGCAGCTGAAATTCCACTGTAAAATCATTTCTGAAAACAGAGAAGGGGAAGACAATTAAATGTTGACAATAAAAATCACACCAAATTTATATTACATAAATTTATTACAAATATTCAGTGTTATTTTAGTGCACACTTCATGAGATTTCCAGCATTAATTTATATAGACATTTTGATAATAGATTCCTTTCTTATGAGAAACAGTATCCATACAAAAACTGTGGATCAGGGAAATAAGTAATTACAAAAAGAATGGGAAGTAGCATTGACTGTTAGGATTTAATTAACCTTCCTTTTAATGTGCTCTAGTCACTGGGATAAAAGGAAAGGGAGGAAAGGGTCCAATTTTCAGGTGTTGGGAACAGAGGGATAAAAAGATTCGTTACCCTTACCCGTCTCGACACCGTAGCATTAGATCTATCTTTGAGCTGAGGATCTGTTGGGAGACTTGTCCAGATGATATAAGGAGTATCATACTTAGCTCTTAGTCTGGGGCATCGTTTGAAGACAAAATCAATAAGGAAAAACTTGATTCCAGCATAGAGCCCTGTATGAAAAATCACTACTTCAGCACACACGTTGAAGAAGCATTAATAACATCACTATCCTGATCACGTTTTAAGAAGTTCATGAATGAAACCAAATTCAGTATCTTCAGTCATACTGCTAAACCATTCTGTTGGGTTTAACATTTTGATACTTCTTCCAAGGCCAGAAAATTATTTTTCTTTTCTTCCAACACCCAGATTCCTTCCTTCCCACCCCCAGTTCTTCAAAACCACTTAATGTAGCTTCTTTTTAGACAAAACAACATTAAAATAGTTCAGACATACAAGCCTCATTACCAGAAGCATTCTGAAAACATGATACACTTTCAAAGCAGGATGTATATCACAGCACTAGACTCTGCAGCTCCTTGCAACAATTTAAATGGCAACAGAGGGCTCTCCTGTACTTCCTTAAACTCTATCTTCCCATCCAGTATGTCCTCTTATCTTAGAGAGTACTTCCTTGCATTCTACCAGATTAAACAAGGCTTGAAATAATCTCTCAAAACTACACTGAATCCATTAGAGATCTCTTTCTAAGAGTCAGAGTAAAGAAAATCATTCTTCACACAATTAATCCAACTGCTGTGTCAAGTGCATCTACAGTTATGTTCAAGTTAACACAGTTTGAAGTTGAATTACATGAAAAGTAATACTCATTTGATCATATCATTACTGTGATGAAGAAAAAAAATCCCCAACAAAACAATTCTTGGTTCACAGGACATGGCTTCACACACAGACAAGACAGTCTCATGCTGTAGCAAAAGCCCTCTTTTCCCAATTCCCAGTTAAGAACTTATCTGCAACTTCACCCACAGAAACCTGTTCATTTTATCAAGCCTGTCCTCCAAGTTTTACAGGCACTCCCATCAGGCCTTCAACTTTTTTCCAGCCCTGCCATCTTTGTGTCTTCTATGCAGTCCCATATATTTCACTTGCAATGATGTATGAGCAAAACACAACCAAAATATAAGACTTCCTGGAAGAAAGCTTTATAGTTGCTGCCTGTTCGAAGACATCTGAGCCTTCAAACTGTTTGCTCTAAGGAAGAGTTAATATCTCATGGTAAACTCCTGCTCTTCAAGGACTGGATGCATTATCCAGCCTTTTTCTACTTTATTATGTACCCACAGATGGTTTTTGGTAATGCACGTGGCACACAACATCAAACACAATGAAAATACTTTAAAACACAGCATTATTTATTAATGCAAGTCTTCTTTCTCAAACTCTAAAATCCTCCCTCTATAGATAACATCAAGCTTTAACACACTAAGTCTAGATTGTGACAGGTCATTTATTTATCACATTTACCCATTGCAAGCCCAATAATCCTGTAGGGCAAAAAGCAGGATGCAATAAACGCTGCCCACAGGGCAATGTAGAGCTTCTGTGTTATTTCTGGTTGGACCCACATGAACAAGCTGCAGACAAAAAAGAAATATTTTATTAGTAGTGTTCCAGAATCAATCAAGTCTTGTTTTAAGATGGGGGAAAAGAGACTCACATCAGGTGACTTACTTTTTAATTTTTTCCAGTATGTCTGCCATCTTGCCAAAAAGATTCTGCATAAGAAGCATAAGAATTAGAACAGAGTCCTGCATTATTTGAGGTGTTTCTGTCCACACAATAAACACCAGCATTTACCTTACTCTGCTGGTTAATAAGCAATTCCCTGTTATGATTTTTTTTTTTAAACTAGTTTTCAGACATTAAAACTACTTTCTTATTGAGTACATAAAAAATTAGGATAGCAATATCTGATGATTTCCCTGTCATTTAACACCTTGTTCTGCAACTCCTGATTGGTTGCTTGAAGGAAGCTATTTGACCCCACTGTCACAACTGGAAAACGTTTACATCACTGCAAATATTTTAAATGAAGCTAAGAGTTAAGAGCTTCTGTTAGTAGGTAAGCAAACTGGGAGTTTCTTCTCACATTCTGAGTACTGAAGTCTCAGGAAGTGTTTACTGAGCTCTCAGTTTCTTTAGAAACTCATAAACACCAGGTGTTTATCAAATACCCTTTGAGTTACCAGATTCCATACAGATCCAGAAGCTGCTGATGGAGACATACCCCTGCTCAGAACTACGAAGGTTATTCAGCCATTCTCTCCAATTGATTCTTACAAACTTCATCTTTCCAATAAATTATCAAAGGTGTTCATACAAACATGAGCACCACTGCTAGCAGAAGAAAGGACATGAGTATACACAGTTGGTGAAAGAACAGTAAGCTACATTCAGCAGTGACACATCCTTAGACACGGCACGAGGCACCACCCAGTTCAACTGGGTGGTGGAGTTACTCAGCTGCTACCTGAAACTGATGGAGCCAGGAGAAAACCTGCCCTCACCCTCTCCTACCACACAAGCAATAGATGTTTTGGAGTTGGCAGTGTTTAAAACAGACTCTCAGAGATGTTGTGCAAACTGCTGAATTAACAGGGGTTTTTACCCCAGTTTTGCAGCTTGCACACTTGGGATATAGATCCATACTCCAGCTCACTGGTGAGATTCATCATCTGATCTACAGTAATAAAAGCTTGTTGGCAAATATTAAGGAAAAACTGTCAGAAGCTCCTTCTGTTCTTCAGACCTTGCTCAGAGTCATGACTGGATAACCTCAATCAACAGAAGATGTTCTCTAAAACATCACTTTGTTCCCAGAAGTTCCAGACAGCTTACCAAGATCCTTACTGCTCATAACTAAAGATCCCCACACAAAGAAAGTACTGCTTTTAAAACTTTTTTTCCCCCACACATTGCCTAACAAAGCACTTTGACCCCTTGAACTATGAACCTCCTCGTCCAAGTGCAGCACAAGTACCTGTGCCTTCTGAGCGACGTCTAGAACAAGCTGAAACTTTTCAGACACCGTCAGGTCCTCTTTTGGAGGTTCCTTGGGCAAGGAAGAGACAATCCATTAACTTTAGGCAAAATTCCTCATAAATACATGACCCTTCAAAATTCATAGAATGGTAAGGTTGGAAGGGACCTCAAGGATCATCCAGTTCCAACCCCCTGCCATAGGCAGGGACACCTCCCACTAGTACAACTCACTCAAGGCCTCCTCCAACCTGGTCTTGAACACCTCCAAAGAGGGAACAGCCACAACCTCCCTGGGCAACCTGTGCCAGCGCCTCACCACCCTCACTGCAAAGAACTTCCTCCTAACATCCAGTCTAAATCTCCCCTCTGTCAGTTTAAACCCATTGCCCCTTGTCCTGTCATGGTAACATTCCGGCAAGCCAACATTCCTTTCTCTCTAAAAAGTCTCTAAATTTGGCAAATTTCAATCTTGTTTCAGATCTACTGCTTACATCTTTCATTGCTGGTTCCCTCTAGTTATCCATGCTTCTTCTCCATGCTATATGTAAAAAGAGTTATATGATACCATGAATGGCACAACAAGTATGCAGTGTAGCCTGGTTACAACTATGGCCACACACTTAAATTGACCTACTTCTTACCTCATACAGAAATGTAGACTGTTTTTAAATATTTTATACCTAAAACTTTATTTATTTACCTAAATTGTTGGCCTTTTAAAAGTAACAAAGTTTTCCTCAAACAAGGCCTCACTAAGTCTTAAGAGGTTTGAAATTCAAAGAACTCCCACCTTACATTAACACAGCATTTCTGCCTAAAAAATGACATGCAAGTATTTATTTTAAAAATGTTACAAAGGAAACAGAATGGAAGGCTTCTTGAAAATCCCAAAGGATCTAAATTGTCCCAGGCTGTCACAAGAACCTTTATTCTCAAAGTGTCTTTCGAGATTGAATATTTTGCAGTGAAACATCCAATCCTACTGCTGTTACTGGAGTTTTTCAAATTTTAAGAGAAAAGAAAGCTGTAGCACCTATTATTTGCACTTCACTCTTCCTTCCTTTTACTGCTACCCACATAAACACAGAAGGTGTTGAATGTGCTATTTTTAACATAGGCATACATGTCAAACCAACTGAAGACCTACCATGGGTTCAGAAACTTCAGGCACAATACTCCACTGTATCCTCCAACCCCTAGAAGTTATGGAAACAGTTAAGGAGAGCAAGTACTACTTCACCTGCCAACATGGAGTACTCCTAAGACATTAAAAAGTAACTTTCTGTAGCAAGCACTTGGGGCTTAAAACAAACAAATCCCCACATCCACAAAGAATACAGAACTTAACATAAGCACAAGTGCCCAGAGAGTTTTAAAGTTATAGTTAATATATTTTAAATACATATATTTTTATATATATATATATGTAGATACACAGAATCATTGCTTATAGATTTCGCAATAGAAGTGAGTTCTGTACACAGAGTAAATAACGAGAAATATTTTTTTCCTGTGATTTTTTTACTTGATCAAAATCATAGAATGGTAAGGTTGGAAGGGACCTCAAGGATCATCCAGTTCCAACCCCCTGCCACTAGGTTGGGGACACCTCCCACTAGAACAGATCACTCAAGGCCTCCTCCAACCTGGATGATATCAACTTATTCTGGAGCGTATTCGCTGCTGGCAATTTCCAAATAAGAATGTCAGACAGTAAGTACTAAGAAATAAGAAAATGATTTTTCAAATAGCACATCAAGATCCTCCTCATCATTTTAAGCATCTTAAAGGCAAATCATCAGCAGCCTAAAAGAGCATTTTCAAATTATCATCTCGGTACAGAAAATGTTTTTGGTTTGGTTTGTTGTTTTTCATTTTAAAATTATCATCTCAGTACAGAAAATGGTTTTGGTTTGGTTTGTTGTTTGGCTTTCTATTTTTTGTTGTTTTTTTGTTTTTTAAAGAAAAACATTTTTTTAATAGAAAACATATTTTTAATAGAAAATGAATGCATGCATGGAAGACACTTTACATAAAGCATGCCAAGGGCCTTTGAAAAAGGCAGAACTGCTGTTTTAGGCACAGGTGAAAACTCCATCCAGGAAGACGCAGCAGGTTTTAATATTCAAGGTGATGTTCTCCAGCTACTCTGAGTACTGCAGAATAGTTTTATTTTAGAATTTTGAAATGCTGAGGAATATATCTGAGAACATGTAGCACCATTTATGATCACCCAAATCACAGGAAAAGATAATTCTTTGGAACAGTCAGAAATTACAGAAATTAAAGAACAAAGTAAAGTATATGAGAGTTTGAATTTAACTTTGTTAAACTCAACTCACAAGGTTAGAAAAGGTAACAGCTTACAGTACAGTGCAATAACAAAACAATTTTCAAGCAAAGTATTACAAAAGAATAATACAGTACTTAAGTAAATACCTGGCTATGAGGTAATTTAGGGACAACCTCAAAATTGCTAAAAATAAGAACATAGGAATGGCCCAGCCATGCCATACAGCATTCATGTATATCTGCAGATTAAGAAGGAAGAAAAAAAAGAAGAGAGATGTGGATTATAAACTGCAGTACAGTGAGTTGTACAAAATACCACTTCCCACTGTACTG
Source organism: Eubucco bourcierii (assembly GCA_013396675.1). NCBI lineage: Eukaryota > Metazoa > Chordata > Aves > Piciformes > Ramphastidae > Eubucco > Eubucco bourcierii. Next base: position 31,007 of record VWZE01003512.1, read on the forward strand.
TTGGGTTCAGAATCACAAAAGCCAGACCGCAGAAGTTATTACATTTGAGCAACCCAACAATAAACAATAGCACTGCATTCACAGAAATCCAAACTGTGATGCTGAACTAAATCTCCAGAGATGAAAGTTAAATATTGATCAGTTGCTTCAGAGAATAATTTCAGCACTTCAATTATAGAGTTATTTAAAAAAAAAAAAAAACACCAACAACAAAAACCACCACCACCACCTTGAAGTCTGTGAATCTGCCACAAGACCATGATACAGTCAGAGTTCACCTAGATGAGTTGAAGCAACAGCATAGTAAGAGTTTTAACAATTAGCCCCTTACAAGGCAATAGGGTAAACTCTTGCTCTATTAGTTCAAGTTAGTTAAATTTCAAATTTTTTACCAAGCTAAAGAAGACTGCAGAAAACCAGGTCTTATTTCACTTAAACACAGGTGAGAATTGTTTCAAATAGCATTATAGAATGATAAGGTTAGAAGGGACTTCAAGGATCATCTAGTTCCAACCCCCTGCCACAGGCAAGGACACCTCCCACTAGTACTGCTCACTCAAGGCCTCACCCAATCTGGCCTTGAACACCTCCAGGGAGGGAGCAGCCACAACCTCCCTGCGCAACCTGTGCCAGTGCCTCACCACCCTCACTGGAGAGAACTTCCTCCTAACATCCAGTTTAAATCTCCCTTCTGCCAGTTGAAACTCATTGCCTCTCATCCTGTCATTATAAGACCTGGTACATAGTCCCTCCCCAGCCTTCCTGTAGGCCCCCTTCAGATACTGGAAGGCTACTATCAGGTCTCCTCAAAGCCTTCTCTTCTCCAGGCTGCAGAGCCCCAACTCTCTCAGTCTGTCCTCATAGCAGAGCTGCTCCAACCCTCTGAGCATCTTTGTGGCCTCCTCTGGACCCACTCCAACACTTCCATGTCCTTCCTGTGCTGGAGGCTCCAGAACTGTACACAGCACTCCAGGTGGGGTCTGATGAGAGCAGAGTAAAGGGGCAAGTATTCTGTCCCCTTTACAATTTCTAAAGCTACAGAGACTACAGCCTCCCTGCTGAAAGTCATTAGGTTTTTCAATGGTAACCCCCAAATGAAGCACTGCTCTGGATCAAACATTCCAGAGCTTTCTGACTAACAGCTGAAGATGCATCCTTCTTTCAACTTTTATGTGAAGAATGAGTTTGTCAGGAGAGGTGAAAGTAAAAGGAATACATTAGAATGGAGCATATGTGGAGTTCTCCTATTCAATATTCCTTTGGCTGTGCTCCGTAACACAGCATTAAATAAGGCTCTATAACTTAGAGGGGTCACCTAATGAAAAAGCAGCTGGCATTTTCACCAAATAAGTTGTATGGGGTTTGCCTAGTAAGGGTTTGGTAGTTGGCAGGGACTACAAGGGTAGACTCTGTGAGAAGCTGATAAAAGATTCCTCTGTGTATGACAGAGGCAATGCCAGCTGACTCCAAGACAGACCCACTGGCCAAGGCTGAGCCCATCAGCTATGGTGGCAGCACCTCTATGATAATAAATATTGGAAGGAGAAAATGTTGCTGCACAAGAGCAATTGCATCTGGAGAGAGGAATGAGAACATGTATCTGAAGGGGGCCTACAGGAAGGCTGGGGAGGGATTATTGACAAGGTCTTGCAATGACAGGACAAGGGGCAGTGGGTTTAAACTAGAAGAGGGGAGATTGAAACTGGATGTTAGGAGGAAGTTCTTTGCAGTGAGGGTGGTGAGGCACTGGAACAGGTTGCCCAGGGAGGTTGTGGATGCTTCCTCCCTGGAGGTGTTCAAGGGCAGGTTGGATGAGGTCTTGAGTGAGCTGTACTAGTGGGAGGTGTCCCTGCCTCTGGCAGGGAGTTGGAACTAGATGATCCTTGAGGTCCCTTCCAACCTTAACATTCTATAATTCTATGTGAGAGAAATAACTCTGAAGACAAAGGTAAGAGAAGAATCAAGAGGGAGGATGTGCTGGTTTGAAGCTAATGGGAGTATTTTACTGAGAGAAATTATGTCCTTAGTTATGAGAAGAAAAAGCACAACAGTAACCTTTATCACTCATTCTTCTGCTGCGAAATGCAACTAGTCAAAATATAGATAAGACACTCACTTCTCACACACTTCTTAGTTCTTGGTAGTTCTTCTCCTTCACTCTGGTGGTCTGTGGTTGCTTATGCCTTAACTCTAATCCAACCTAACCCTTTATTTCCTCTAACCTCCTTGTTGTCTTTTTTTGACATCTCACTTCACATCTCTCTAGATTTATCACATGAGATATATACAGGGATTGATCTGGCTGTTTCTGAAGGGAGGGAAAGGGGGGGAAGGGGGGGGGGGGCAAGTTTGCTTCAGAAGCCCTCCTGGCAATCTGTTTTGGTAGGGATTTTTGTGTTTCTCTATTACTTTTAACTTGTATACAAGTGTCTATTGTGTATATATCTGCTTGTAAATTGTGCTAAGCTGTAAATATAGCTTCATTCCTTAACTTCCAGGTAGTTGAGTCTAGTCTGGGTAATTTCATTATGTGGGGGGGTGGGGAACTCCCAAACCATCACAGAGGAGGTGTTAGAGGCACAGGAGCAAAGGGCTGCCTGCAGCCCACGATGAAGACAATCGTGGTGAGACAGCTGTCCCCCTGCAGCCCACGAGGTTAATGGTGGAGCAGATATCCACCTGCAGCCCATGAAGAACCCCACATTAGAGGAAGCCCATGCTGGAGCAGGTTCCTGGCAGGATCTGTGGACCTGTGGAGAAAGTAGCCCATGCCGGAGCATGGTTGCTGGTAGGACCTGTTATCCCATGGAAGACCCATGTTGGAGTAGTTCCTGAAGCACCTCATAGAACTGAAACCCACTGCTGGAGCTCATAAGGACCTATAGCCAGTGGAAAGGACTCACACTGGAGAGAGGTTCATGGAGAACTAGCACACTGGTACAAGGGAAATACTGGTGAGTAGTCTTCCTGCTGAGGAAGCAGGAGCAGCAGAGAAAACACGATGAACTATCTGCAATCTTCATTCCACATTCCCCTAACACTGCTTAGAGGGAGTAGTAGAGACACTAGGAGTAAAGTTGAGTCAAGGAATAAGGAATGAGTAGGGATTTTACTTCCTACTCTGATTTACTTCCCCAAGCCAAGTCTGTCTTGCCTGTGACAGTAATTTCTGAATGATCTCTCCCTGTTTGTATCTCAATCTACTAGCTTTTCAGTATACTTTGTATCTCTCTAGATGATGAGAGAAGTGATAGAGTAGTTCTAGCGGGCACTTGGCCTCCAGCCAGGGTCAATCCACACCGTGCAAGTTCATTCAATTCATCTACAACTGCTGGTAATAATTTCCTTCTATATAAAAATATTTCATATACACTATGATCAAAAGAATGTATATCATTTAATTAATAATTAGAAGGGAAACAAATTAAAATTCCATTAAATAGTTATGTTACTCTGTGGTAAGCAAATCTCCTTCTACAGCATGAGAATGCTTGAAGTTAGCTCACAGACCTGATGTTTCCACATTAAATGATACTCAAATCAAGGCATTTTGTCACTCATTCCTAAATGCAATCCTAATGGGAAAACATGGACTTGATGGGTGGAGCACTGCTGGATAAGGAATTGGCTGGATGGTGGCACACAGAGAGTGGTGATCAAGGGCACAATGTCCACCTGGAGACCAGTGACAAGTGGTGTCCCTCAGGGGTCAGTGCTGGGACCAGTGCTGTTTAACATCTTTGTCAGTGACATGGACAGAGGAATGGAGTGCACCCTCAGCAAGTTTGCAGATGACACCAAGCTGTGTGGCACAGTCGACTTGCTAGAGGGCAGGGATCCATCCAGAGGGACCTGGACAGGCTGGAGAGGTGGGCCCAGGCCAACCTGATGAAATTCAATAAGGCCAAGTGTAAGGTCCTGCACCTGGGTAGGCACAATCCCAAGCACAATTCCAGGCTGGGTGGTGAATGGCTGGAGAGCAGCCCTGAGGAAAANTCAACACAGGAAGGACATGGAAGTGTTGGAGTGGGTCCAGAGGAGGGCCACAAAGATGATCAGAGGGCTGCAGCAGCTCTGCTATGAGGACAGGCTGAGAGAGTTGGGGCTCTGCAGCCTGGAGAAGAGAAGGCTTCGAGGGGACCTCATAGTAGCCTTCCAATATCTGAAGGGGGCCTACAAGAAGGTTGGGAGGGACTACTGACAAGGTCTTGCAACGACAGGACAAGGGGCAATGGGTTTAAACTGGCAGAGGGGAGATTTAGACTGGATGTCAGGAGGAAGTTCTTTGCAGTGAGTGCGGTGAGACACTGGAACAGGTTACCCAGGGAGGTTGTGGCTGCTCCCTCCCTGGAGGTGTTCAAGGCCAGGTTGGAGGAGGCCTTGAGTGAGCTGTACTAGCGGGAGGTGTCCCTGCTTATGGCAGGGAGTTGGAACTAGATGATCCTTGAGGTCCCTTCCAACCTTAACATTCTATGATTCTAATAAATGGCAAAAATGGTGAACTTTAGTCTCTTATTAAACATAGTCACTACCAGCATTTCAGCCACTACCAGCTTTCAGCCCTAGACAAGAAGAGATTTGGCAGAGGCAGAAATACCATTCAAGTTACAGGACTGGGAGAGGAGACAAGAAACAAGAGAACAATGTTCAGACAATTCTAAGTTATTTTAATGGTTACAAAACTATGCTACAACCCATAATGGACAAATAAAGTGGTTTTAAAATATAATGCAAGTGGTATTTTGTGTTAAATGAAATTACACTATTTGCTTTGACTTAACTGCATCATAACCCCTACCCAGATAGAGCAGTTTCAATAAATTTCAGTAAAATAATACACATTTTTTTAAAGTTCTCAATACCCCTGGGGGAACAGGATAACTTACAATAAAGGCAATAGCAGAAGTGTAGATAGAGTACCAGTCTGATAAGGCAGAAAGATTCTTCACAAAATTAGTAACAGGTTTGGCACCTCTCTCTAAATAGAAGCCAAGAGAAAAAAAATAAATCACAACTGTTAGAATTAGCTGGCAGTGGTTAAATCATTTGTACCTGACAAACAACCAAGTTAGAAAATTAATAAAAATATTCAAGACAGGTAATGATAAAAAAGTTTGTCCAATTTAAGAGAAATTAAACCCATCAACATAACTGAACAATTTGTCAAGTAGTGGATTTCAAAAATCTGAAGTGTTATTTAAGACTGAGGTTATGTTTAAACACTTGAAGTACAGACAAAGGTAAACATTACCCTCTACAAGGGTACCCTGGATGCTGCTACCAGGTTCTTCTGCAGGACTGAGTCTATGGGTAGCACTTAATTGCTTATTCTTCTTAAAGCAAGAAACCCAGGATTATGCTGCCTAAAGAAACTTGTCTCTTGCCTCTGCAAACCTCTGCTCTCACAGTAACTGCATGGGAGACTCATCTGTGCTGGAAGAAACACCATGCCCATGCACACAGCCAGCCAGTGACAGCAAGAGCAGACCTTTCTCAGCTCTCTAAAAATCACCTCATCTATACCCTACTCTAAGCAATTTTGCTTAGCCAAGCTAACTAGGAGACAAAAGAAAACTTGAGAGGGTTGCTGCAAGACCACCTTTGCTTTCTCTGCTGAGAAAGCTTCCATCCATTTTGCCTCCCCTGCAGAGAAGAGTGAGAACTCCTCCGCACAGCAAGCCCCAAAAGCATTCACCCTCATTTGCATTACAGCTCACATTTTTTGAAGGCTTTCCTCAAGACAGCTTGCATCTTGCTGTCCTAGTTTGTTTGGCTTGAAATTCAGCTACTCTCAACACACCTCCTATGCAAAGTAATTAAACAACTAGAACTTGATTTACTTGAGCATCAGCAATGCAACCAAAGCAGATGAACTGAGTGGAAGAGAACACGCAAGGCACTGGAGGAGGTCACACAGACTCAAGCACTGCTTCCATCTGCACTGTTTCACTAAGCTACACCGAACCTGCTGGGAAGGTCATTATTTGGAATCTGTTCTTGAGAGTTCCAGGCAGTCATCAGGCACCCTTGGACAATAAAGGTCTACATTTTGTGGCTCACCTAGTGGAAGTTAAGAACCACTCACAAACTGAATGTTGTTTTAAAAGTTATGCACGTGCACATCCGCCATTGAGAACAGATGACAAGTATTCCCTCAAACAAAACCAGAATGAATACCAGTATTAGAATAAGGAGAACAAATTGACCTTACACAGAGATTACAGACCCTTGTTTCAACTTTGCCTTTTCCCCTACCATAAGTTAACAATTTGGAGCACAAATGAGCCTTTTGTTTTGGTTTTCTTTTTTTTTTTTTGGCCTGGCAGCAACTCCTTCCTGCACAGAACTCTTGGAGAGCTTATCTAATATGTTTAACCTGTCTCATCTTGCACCTTCCACCTTCCAAAATAACTTATCAGCTATCCAAGAGAAAGAAATGCATGACACTCAGCATATGCATCATCCAACTCCTTCTCTGAATGCCAATAGACTTGCAAGCAAAGCTACAAGAAGCTGAGGCATCAGCATACAAACACTATTACTTTTACCACTGGACAAATGCCCTGTTCTCATCCATTACATGTTTACGTAATTTAACATCACATGTTTAGTTCAAAGACACCCAAAGCAGTTGAAGATTAAGAGACAAGCTCCTCCAAGTTACTTGGCACTCCAAACACTAATTCAGGATTTCAGAATAGTTTCTGCTTATGAATTGACAGAAGTATTTCAAATCACTGTATTTTAAAAAGCAGCAATCCTCCCAATTATTAAGAACTACTTTTAGTTCCAGAAAATAAAATACTTCAAAGTACTTACTTAATCTTCTCATATTTTCAGTCAACCTGAAAAATAATAGATAACAGTAACTTGTTAAATAGGTAAGCAGTGCATGGATGTGTACATTTGATCCCTGAAATACTCCTCAGAGTTACAGATTAGATGTTTGTGCACAGAGCTTCATTCTTGCTATTATGAAACCTGTTTCCAGAAACTAACACAGCCTACCCTGCAGCACACCAGAGTTTTGGAGAGACATATGACAGAACCTGGTAAACAATACCACTCTTATTCTACCTTGGACAGAATATAAACTTTACATTTTACTTCTGGCCAAAGCATTCACAAACTTCTTGCAATGGTTCTACACTTTCAGTTTAATTACCTGCTTTGAGCATGAGTTTGTGTAACATGTAAAGAGTTGTAAACTGTACTGAAACCCAACCAAAACATGAAAACTACTTCTAAAAAAGCTAACAGTTTCTCATAATCATGTTAGACATTTACCTTCTTGCACTAAGTGGTTCTTCTGTTTCTACTGTACTCTCTTCTGGCTGAAATCTGAAATCTTCGACATACTCCCCAAATTTGTCACCAAACCATTTCTGGAGTCTGGAACTGACTGTGTGACTACGCTTATCTATAAAAAAGAAGCACTATGTATTAGGATAATATTAGAAGACATCTTCATCCAAATCCTGTCCCTATTCCAATACACCATGATTCACTGGGAAGTAGACTTCATACAGTTTTCCTGTCCTTTGCCAACACTCCTCACAGAAACTCACTTTGCAAACCCTGACTACACTAAACTTGTAAGACTAAAGGTGATTCCTGCTTTGGTCTAAGTATGGAACATGGAAGCACCTTATTACCAGGAATGCAGAGCTTACTTCAACATCCTAACAAATAAGAACTTTCACCAAACACTGTAAAAAAAAATTTTCTGGTTAGGAGGTTCCAGTAAACAGAAGATCGTTGTGTATCTCGGTACTCCTACTGTGCTGAAGGGTTAGCTGGAGAAAAGCAAGTGTAAAGCAGAACACTCCTAAGCAGAGAGCAGGGCAACCACCTTGCAGCCACATGAATTTGATAGGAAAGGGAGGTGGAAACTTAAATAAGATTCTACAAGAGGGAATATTTACTACCACTTTTGAAAATTTTATAGGTTGTAATGATTGTATATGTATCATTGTGCCTATACATAGACATATAAAACATGTCCTTTCTTTTAAGGCCAGGCTACAGAAATTATGCTATATGTGCCACTTTCTATATATGGAACATATAGTCATAGTACTGCCTGATGACTCTTATATAGCAAAGTGATGAAGTAATGTGCACTTTATCAGTTTCAGAGGAAAAACTTAAGTGTATGTGTATAAGAATATATAGTGGAGTACATGGAAATAATATAAGGCTAAAGTCCTTAACATAACACAAATGAAAACAACTCTTTACAATCACTTTCTGCTTTACCTGTAGCTCAGAAAAATCACTGCCTAGAAGCAACAGATGGAACATACTTTGGAAAGGAAGATCAACACAGCAATGTCTCAAAGAGGACACTGGTCACAACTATTCTAGGACTGAATTTCACACAGAATTCTATAAAACTGAGTGATTAAACAGAGACATGAAAAATTAATCAAATCAACCACAATGGTCAAAACTATACTTTTAAGCATGTGACAAAGATCAATAGGTGCCCAGAAAATAGAATCAAACTATGTATTAACAAAGGACAGTGGTACTAGAAAAATAAACAGTGTTTAGTGACAGTTTACAGTTGACAACAATTCTGTTTTTTATGAAGTAGCTTCCCACATCCAAATACTTCAGAAAGTAGCAAGAAATAAACAACAGCAACAAAAAGACATTATTAGTATCTAAGACTGGGGAAAAATGGCAGGTTGTAGTTTATAAAGTATTGAAAACATGAGAGTAGCAACTTCAAATTTAGTCTGCACATTTAAAAGTCTAAGTCTGAAGAGATGTAGAGAAGAAAGCTTAAGCATACTGAAAGACTGAGAATCTGTCTCTTGCTTTAGTTCTTTCAGAAATTGCTATGTTATTGAATTCATAGTAAGTAGCAGTTTAAGAAACGTAGATGATGTTGTAGGTATCCAAAAATGAGTAACTCAAGTTTATTTCTCCTCCAGAATGTCTTTTCTTTTAGAAAAAGAAAGTAGTAATATGGTTAATGGCTTATAAGAGCTTTTTCAGTTGAGAACAAAACAGAGATTTATTTTTTTTTAATACATATTACACCTGTTTTCTTATAAGACAAGAAATCAGAAAAGCATATAAGAACGAAGTTGTTAGGCAATAGTTTTCATTACATTCTTAAATGCTTAATAGTACATAATTCCTTGCTCTGATGTGCAAAGTCAACTACAAAAAATAAAAGTGGAAACTTGTATAGAGCAGTAAGAAGCTGCCTGAATTATCTTTCATATTTGGTTTTTTCAGAAACCTTTTTAAGGATCCAACAAGTTTTTGAGCAAGGTTTGGTCTTCTAAGGATCAAAAGAAAGGGGTGAAGAAAACACAGTCGAGTCAAAGTGCTAGCAGAGATCTGACCAAGATTACCTGTTCCATTGGCTTGTGCCTGTGGCTTTGCAGGCTGCTGAGCTGCAGGCACCTCTTCCGTCCTACAAATAAAACAAACAACGTGAAATGCTACAGATGAAGATTTTTTTCCCTTTTGGGTCATGGGAACACCAGAACCTCAATGGAATCCATAGCTGAGGTAATGCAGCTATGAGAAGAGAAAAATCAAACTACCACAAAATTCAAAATGTTAATCAATCTAGGGAAACTACATTCACTGGAAGGAAAGGTGTGGTTCAGCCACTTCCTGTCGCTGACAGTTCAGCTTCATCTCACAACTACTATGTAACTTAGTATCAAATTCCACAGAATCACAGAACATTAAGGGTTGGAAGGGACCTCTCAAGATCATTGAGTCCAATCCCCATGCCAGAGCAGGACCACCTACAATAGGTCATGCAGGAATGCATCCAGGTGGGTTTTGAATGTCTCCAGGTGAAGGAGACTCCATGACCACCCTGGGCAGCTGGTTACATTGCTCTGTCACGTTCACAGTGAAATAGTTTTTCATCACGTTTATGTGAAACCTCCTATGCTCCATCTTGTACCTGCCACCCCTTGTCTTGTCACTGAGAAAAGCCTGGCTCTGCCCTCCCATTTGCCCTTCCTGTGTTTATGAACATTAATGAGGTCATCCTTCAGTCTCCTCTAAGCTGAAGAGCCCCAGCTCTCTCAGCCTTTCCTCATCAGGGACACGTTGCACTGCTTTAACTATTTTTGTGGCTCTGTGCTGGACTCTTTCAAGTAGTTCCTTGTCCTTCTTGAACTGAAGGGCCCAGAAAACAATGGACACAATATTCCAGACCCAGCCTCACCAGGGCAGAGTACTACTAGCCACGTCCCTTCTAATACACCATTGGCCTTCTTGGCCACAAGGACACATGGTAGCTCATGGTCATCCTGTTGTCCACTGGGACTCCCAGATCCTTTTCCCCAGACCTGCTGTCCAACAGAGCAGTCCCCAACCTATATTGATACATGAGCTTGTTTCATCCCAGATGCAAGATTCTACACTTGTCCTGGTTGTATGCCATTAAATTTCTCCCCATCTGTGCTGGTTTGAGAGCAATTAGAGTATTATAATTTAAAAAAAAAAAAAAAATCAGATGATAGGCTGNAAAAAAAAAAAAAAATCAGATGATAGGCTTTGAAAAGAAATCAACGAGTCTACTTCACTCAAACTTGCTGAGATGTATAAAAACAAGGACACAAATACAGATAAGATAGTCTCTCTCTCTCTGGGAGCTGCTGTGCCTTCTGGCCTTCTGCTCTGTAACCAACTAATCACTCTGCTTCTAACCCCCATTGCCGATCCTCCAAACTCACCTTGCATGTAAGGCAAATCCTCGGATAAGGTGGAGGGGTGGAAAAATGGTGGAAGGGTGATTGGGAGCCCCTCCTGGGGACTCTGATTTCTGGGGAGGGAATTGTGTTTCTCTATTACCTTCAACTTATATATTTGTGTAAATGTTCATGTATATTGTGTATATGTCTGCTTGTATATAGAATCATAGAATGGTAAGGTTGGAAGGGACCTCAAGGATCATCTAGTTCCAACCCCCTGCCAGAGGCAGGGACACCTCCCACTAGTACAGCTCACTCAAGGCCTCCTCCAACCTGGCCTTCAACACCTCCAGGGAGGGAGCAGCCACAACCTCCCTGGGAAACCTGTTCCACTGCCTCACCATCCTCACTGGAAAGAACTTCCTCCTAACATCCAGTCTACATCTCCCCTCTGCCAGTTTAAACCCATTGCCCCTTGTCCTGTCATTGCAAGACCTTGTCAATAGTCCCTCCCCAGCCTTTCTGTAGGCCCCCTTCAGATACTGGAAGGCTACTATAAGGTCTCCTCAAAGCCTTCTCTTCTCCAGGCTGAATTAAGAATCATTTAAAATGTTATGTTTGAAGCTCTTGAAATACAGCAATACCAATCAATATTAAAAATACCTTTGCCAAAATGTTAAAGTTTTGTACATTTGTAAAATTTATAAAGTTATTCTTAAAAAGTATGGCACGTGGCAGGCATCACCAGTCTCATCCTCCAGAATGATTCTAGAACAAATACTCTCATTCATTAAAAGTGAACTGATCTTGGAAAGACAAATGCTTTTGACATTCTGCACATGTGCAAGGCTTTAAATTATATTTGCACTATTCACAGCCACCAACTGCCAACTAGTCTTGAGAATACTTCATGCTTCAGTCCAAAAGTTGTCCATCAACCATGTAAATATCCTACAGAAAGATTTTTTTCCTAATGAAGCAGCACTTTGACAACATAACACCAGCTGCAGCAAGCTTTACTTGACAGGGATTTGCGTGATTGAAAAAATTACTGCTTGAAACAAAAACATGTTGGTTATGCAATTTCATTATCACTCATGTATCAGACTACTAATATAGGTGCTTTCAAACGTTCCCTTCATCTTTTGCCCTTCAGGAAGGCAAAAATAAAATGTCAGTAAATGGAGAGTAAGAAGAGGGATCCCATTGTACTGTACAGATAGCAGCAATAAGGACAGATATGTACTTCCCTCTCTTGACAATCCCCTATAAAGCACATTAAGGGAATGATCTTGCTGTTAGTGTCTGCACACAGAAAATGCTACAGAAAAGGACGTACTAATGTGCTCTGTCTCAACATCAGCATACATCAATGAATAATGGAGGAGAAACTACAGAACTCATTACCTCTTCCCCTTCTTAAGCACTCCCCATATTTAATGAGCTTTTCACATCCTTGTTCATTTTTGAAAGGAATGTTTAGAAATAATTTATTGATTTATAAATTATAACTGAATACCTATCAGTGTGGCAAAGCTGAGTTTGGTGGTTTCTGCTTTCAAAGCCATTTTTCCCCCCCCCCACACACCTCTACAGGACTTTCACAACGGTTTCTCTACTTGCAACAACTCTTCAAAAACCATCTGAAATTTTCTCAGTTTATTTTTTCTACTTAAGCTTTAACTTTGGTTTCTGTGCCTTTTTCCTCAGTTTCTATACAACCCATGAGCTCATCAAAAAACTCCTCTCCTTGTGATTTCCTCAACATGCTTGCATCTCCTCTATTTCCAGCTCTAAAGACAGACAGAAATTAATGCAATGTCTTGTTTATCAAGTTGGCTACACCATATGGGTGGACATTTACACCAACATTCTGTCACTGCAACCACCTTTCACTGAAGACACATTTAAGTGGAAAGGAGGTAACCATTCAGAAAGAGGTTCACACAGGCAGAAGGCAGTTTTCAACCTGTTCCAGTCATGTAAAGGCACTTCAGGGGTATTCCACATGAATGACTCCAGCGACAAAGCCGAGATGGCATCCTGTCACTGCCAGCCTTGAGAGCCTTCGGCTTGGGTCTTCCTTTGACATGCTGGGATATATTTTCAGAAGTAGCACAGCATCATTACACTCCATGCTTCTTGACATAAAAAAAAAAAAAAAATCCAAGAATCTCATCAAGAAGCAATTCTGAATTGCAACTCACTGGGCTCCATCAGGAGTGCATGATGGTGTGGAAGTCTTTTCTTTTCTTTTTTGGCAATATCTTACTTGCCATCTGCCTGTTATTCCTTCCCCAGGAAGAAACTGACCTTTACGAATCATCAGGTTAATGACAGCTCATTACTGCACCTGTGAGTGAGGTTATAATTAGCCACTTCAGACAGATTTGGGCCAGGAAGCTCAGAATTCATTGTTTAGGCCTGCACACCCACTGGGAAAGTCCATCTCAAAACCAGGTCATGTCAAGACCACTGACAGAGGGGAGAAATTACCTTTATGGCAGTTTCTAAACACTCTTCATGCTAGAGATTAGTTAAAAGACTGGAACACATAAGCAGTCCCCACAACAATGCAAAAGGTTGTGTTCCTATGAAGGCTTCCTAACCATGGCCTGCACCATAGAAAACAAGCTGCACTAATTCCTCTGGGACCACACTCTCAACCCAGGAAAGAGGTGTGATTGGTAACATCAACAGATCTCCTACCTGAGGATAGGTCGTGTTTATGCAACCAGAGTATTTAAAAGCAGAGATTAAAACAAGTAAGAGCAATCTCAGCCAATGAAGAAGGCAAACAAATGTCTCTTTCCTCCCTTTTTTTTTAAATATACTGACCTGAGAGAAGCATGAATGTTAGAGCTGTTGACAATCAGCATACACTGGTCCATTCAATGCTGCCCCACAGAATAGCACCAAAGCACTGTGGTTTTGCTACATGTGACACAAAACTTGAGGGAGCCTTGAGACTGAAAGCCATTTATCTTTAATAAATATTTTGGTTTGTGCATATTAGGCTTTAAACAAGTTGAAGCATTAGGTAAACAAGCCCACACTCCAACAACTGGGATTGCCTCCAGAACGATCTCAAGCTGAGTCACCTTCTCAGCGGACCAAGTCAGCTATGTTCTCAACATCACACGTGTGGAACACAACATCATTTAACAAGAGGCCAGAAGGAATGGTGGCTTATGCAGAAACATTGTCTGTTTGCTCCTTTTAACAACAGATCACATTAATAGTAGTAAAAAGGTCCACCTGAGTCAGAGCTTCTTGGCAGGTAGTATTGCAAAACTTTTTGGGTTTTTTTTTCCCCCGTGTGATGGAACTGTCTCACAATTTACACTGAGCAAGCATTATTCTTCCTCTGTACTCAGCACTCGTCAGGCCACACCTTGAGTGCTGTGTCCAGTTCTGGGCCCCTCAATTAAAGAGAGATGTTGAGGTACTGGAATGTGTCCAGAGAAGGGTGANCCTCTTCTCCCAGGTAACCAGGAACAGAATGAGGGGACACAGTCTCAAGTTGTGCCAGAAGAGGTATAGGCTGGATATTAGGAGGAAGTTCTTGCCAGAGAGAGTGATTGGCATTGGAATGGGTTGCCCAGGGAGGTGGTGGAGTCACTGTCCCTAAAGGTGTTCAAGAAAAGAGTGGATGGGGCACCTAGTGCTATGGTCTAGTTGACTGGCTAGGGGTGGGTGCTAGGTTGGACTGGATGATCTTGGAGGTCTCTTCTAACCTGGCTGATTCTATGATTCCTCACACAGACTATTATTCCAAATCACTTATGCATTGTTCCTCCATAAGCTTCAATTGTCTTACCCAATGTTGGGATATCCTAAAGTGGGTCTACGGAAAACTTCATCTGAGGCCACCATATTTGTGGCTACTCAAGACACACAAACAATTTGCTAATTGCTAATTAATTTCCTAAATTGCTTCTGGCACTCCTCTATGAAGGCAATGAAAAAAGCCTGTGTTCTTCAGAAAAAAAAAAAATCTAGATGATTAGCTCAATGTTCTTGGCTGAACACTTTGAAGCATGTATTTCTATAGCTACATGTACTGATCTACTGCAAATACCTTTAAGTATTACAACTCCTACAATAATGTCTTCCTTTTTATACCCCAGCATGGGTTGGTTTTCATTAGTAGCTCACTTCCATAAGCAAAGAGTATGTGCAAACATGTTTATATGCATATCTATTCAAGAATTGAATGAAAGTTTTCTGGAGAAGGCAGGACAAATTTGGTTTTGCTGACACAAGCAGAGACAACTTTCTGCTGTTACTTTGCTTAATAAAGTTTCCATCAGGTGCAAGGTTGCCTTAGTTTGCATTTGACTGTGTCAGTCAACACTTTGCCTGTAGTCCTGTGACAGTTTGGGAGTTACCCACTCCCCCTCACATTGAAAATGACCCAGACTAGACTCAGCCAGTTGGAAGTTAAGGACTGAAGCTCTATTTACAGCTTAGCACAACGTACAAGCAGAGATATACACAATAGACAGGAATATTTACAGAAATACACAAGTTAAAGGCAATACAGAAACACAATAGCCTTCCCAGAAATCAGTCTCCAGCAGGGGCTCCCAACCACCTTTCCAGCTTCTCCCCACCCCTCTACCTTACAAGGGTTTTGCCTTATGTGCAAGGTGAGTTTGGAGGAACAGCCAGTGGGGTTAGAAGCAAAGTGGTTAGGTTATTCAGCAGAGAGGAGAAGGCAAGAAGCTAGAGAGACCAAGACTCTCTGAGCCTCAGTGTCTTATTTATGTTTTGTGTTCTTATTCTCACACATCTCAGCAAGCCTATGAGCTAAGTAGACATCACCCTTGTTTTCCTTTCACAGCCTATAATTTTCTCCATTAAAATATTCTGATTAGCCTCAAACCAGCACACTAATGTAGACATTTTTATATACTTGTAAGTACAAGAAGACAAAAAGCAATGAAGACAACTTTCACACAATGGGGTGCAAGTGTTAAGGGAAAGAAACCAGACAGCCTTATTTTTATCCTTCTGTGTAGAAACTAAATTTTTCAAAGTCTTATTTTGTTTTCATATTACATGAATTTGCCTGTCCCCAGAAAGGTGAGATCACCTTCTCAGTGCATGGTCACAGGGCTGACTTGGGAACCAGATTTCTCCACAACAAACTTGCAGAGTCTCTGCTAAGCATGCAGTTTGGCAGCTTAGGTCAAGACTGCACAGACTGATTTTGCATGGAACCAGTGACTTGAGAAAACCATCAGTCAGAAACATCAGCTAAAAAAGTCCCATTGTACTGGAAACTAAGGGTAAGTGGGAAGGTCTAATTTATCTTCTGTCTCAAGCCCTGGCAGACCCACACTCTGAATACTGCATGAATTCAGCCTCTTCATCTTCAGACAGAACAGTTAGAGAACAGCAACTGAACTGATGAAAGGGATGGAGTACTCTTAAGGAGGCACTGGAAAAGGTGGAACTCTTCAGTCTGGAGAGAAGAGTATGAGAGGAAAAGACTGATTGAGGGTAGTAAATAAGTTGAATGCTGAGCAGTTATTTGCTAATCTCAGAATTCTGTAACCATGGGGCATTTCTTGAAACTACTAAAAATTCTGTGAAAAAGGGAAGAAAATACATTGCTTCTTTAGGACTTCTGTAATGTATTGCCTCCATAACTTCCAGTGGTAGATAGCTCCAGTACTTTCCAGAGAGGGTTAAATATATTCATTGATAGCAGGTCTGAAAACATAGTGCAAAGGCAGCAATATACTTTCTGATACTCCTAGAGTGTTTGAGTGCTTACAAGGAGCAGCTGAGGAGACTACGGTTCTTTGGTTAGAGAAAAGGAGTCTCAAAAGAGACCTTACTGCTCTCTAAAGCTAACTGAGAAGAGGTTGTAGCAGGGTGGGAATCAGTCTCTTCTCCAACTTAGAAATGATAGGACAAGAGGGAATGACCAAGCTGCACCTGGGGTGGATTAGATTGAATATTAGGAAAAATTTCTTCTCCGGAAAGACTGTCAAGCATTGGACCAGTCTGCCCAGGGAAGTAGTGGAGTCACTATCCCTGGAGGTATTGAAAAGATATGGCACTTAGGTACACTGTTTAGTGGTGAACTTGGCAGTTTTATGTTTATGGTTGGACTTGATCTTAAAGGTCCTTTCCAACCTAAACAACCCTATGATTCTATAGGAATAGGAGGTAAACAGGCCACAGAACACAACTAGTGTCTCAGTTTTCCTGTTAATGGCTCCTGTTTCCATTGCCACAGAATATCAGCAGATGCAGACCACTGGCTCAACAACAAAAGCATTTTTACACTTGGGATGAGTACAAAACAAAGCAGTAGGTTGGGAAAAGTCTGTATGGCTTTGGGAAACCTCCTATCAAAGCAAAATGTTTTGCCTGTTTGTTTGTCACCTCTAAGTGACTGGCAGTGCTTACTGCATGCAATTACCAACTCGGCCTGCACTATCTCCTGATGAGAGTAGCTGACAGCAATCCTACTGCTTAGACAAGTCACCTTAGCTTCTACTGAGGAAGGTAACACAGGCAACTACACATGCAACTGGTCTAGATTAACAAGGTCACCAAGATGTTGCTATGGTCTTAAGGTCTAAAGCCCATGCACAGCTGGGTAGACTTAGAAGAGACATCAAATGTGATGCTTTGCATCATCAAGGTGAGTGCCCTCAAGGCTGAAAGGACTGAGTAGTATAGGGAGGCACGATTCCATTTGTTACCGTAGTGGCAAAGAAGGCTCAAACTCCAGTCACTCACATTCAGAGTTGTGCTGAGGTACTGGCATGTCCTTATTGCTGCTAGAATAGGAGTAACAAGAATTATGCTGTGTAGACATGACACAGATTTTTAAAAGGCAAAACCTAAGTAATGCCATGGCAAAGGTTCTGGCATTCAGTAGCACACAGTGCATGCTGGTAACTGCAAGTGGTGAGATGGCACAGGAAGAGTAACAGAGAAGGCGAAATAAAGAATATCCCAACCAGACAAGCACCAGGACACCTCTGTGGATAGGGCAGTAGGTGCAATCAAGTAATTCAAAAATAAGTGGATGTACAAGATGTGCTTTTACAGGAAAATATAGACAGCTCCTCTCTCTGCGAGCTGTTAATTTATTTTAAGAGAATCTAGGCTGGAAATAAATGCTCTCACCAGAACTCAGTCCTCAGAGCCAGTTGGAGGTCTCAAGCGGCCTTCAGCTCTATAGTGAAGGGGTTTCTCTTACCTTGCTTTAAATATTTCTCTTACCTTGCTTTAAGTACTTCATTGACTTTTTGTTCTAGTTCTAATCTCCTCTGTCGCTCCTTTTCTAGCTCCTGCCTTAACGTTTCAGCATTTGTTTCTTCTCTCAGCTTCCTGAGCTCCTCCTCTGTTAATTAAGGGAGAAGAAAAAGACTTAGTTACCCTGAAATAGTTCTGTAAGAAAATTAAAACCTAACTATGACAGATTAAGTGGTAAGTATTTTATCTGTGCTATACTAGATATATTCACCAGAAAAAAAACCAAGGAGTAATCAAAGGCTAGAAAGAGTTCACGAAAAGGACACAGTTCTACCACCTACAAAACATTTAATTACGATTCTTAAAGCAAGGAGGAAAATAACTTTAAGGCTCTTTTCAAGAGACAATGTATCAAAAATAAAGGTAGCTTGTGTCAAGGGCTTATTTAAATAAAAAGTAACTTTCTCCAAAGAAATAACCATCAGCAAAGGCTGGGTCTACAGCTAAACCTAGTGATCATAACAACGAACAAGCACCAAAAAACACAAAACCACCACGAAATTAAAAAACCAAAACCAAACCAACCAACTCACCCCAAAAAAACCCCAAACTGTTACAGGTTTTTTTGTCTGTTGGTGGTGGGTTTGGTTTTGTTTTGCATTTTTTTGGGTTTGCTTCCCTCCCTGTCTCCCCCACCTATGGGTAGAAAAGAAAAATAAACCCATATATTCACATAGACTTATATTATGTCATATAACCCTCTACTGCTTGATTTCAGGCACCTCAGTATTTTTAATACAAATCAGATGGCCCCATTATGGAACTGAGTATCTTGCAGTGGTAAGTTATGAGACTATAACTAGAGTTGTAAGACTAGAAACTTTCCTTTTTCTGATGTTAGTGTGCCCTAACAGATTCCACGTAGTAATATATGCACACGCACTTTCACACACACACACACACACACACACACATATATATATATAAACACACATACATATACTCTTTTATAACAATATATATATACTCTTTTATAACAAAATATATATACTCTTTTATAACAAAATATATATACTCTTTTATAACAAAATATATGCATTCTCCTAACTTTTTAAACAAGAAATTAGTATAATCATAGAATCATAGAATAGTAAGGTTGGAAGGGACCTCAAGGATCATCTAGTTCCAACCCCCTGCCATAGGCATATCTATGCATAAGGTTTTTTCATGACTAATTAGTTCAGGGGTTTTATTGTCACTGGCAATATTCTTGTTTATGACAGATTTGTGGCCTTCCAGTATCAGGAGGGGGCCTACAAAAAAGCTAGGGAGGGACTTTTTAGGCTCTTAGGTAGTGACTGGACTAGGGGGAATGGAGCAAAGCTGAAGGTGGGGAGATTCAGACTGGATGCAAGGAATAAGTTCTTCAGCATGAGTGTGGTGAGAGCCTGGAATGAGTTTCCCAGGGAAGTGGTTGAGGCCCTATCCCTGGAGGTGTTTAAGGCCAGGCTGGATTAGGCTCTGGCCGGCCTGATCTGGGGTAGGGTGTCCCTGCCTATGGAAGAGGGGTTGAAACTAGATAATCCTTGTGATCCCTTCCAACCCTGACTGATTCTATGATTCTATTCTCTTTTACTCCAGAGCTACAACAGGGTCACTTATCACTGATGCATTTTCCCAGACAGGTATACAAGACACAAAGCGAAGACTGACAATTTTTCATTTTTTCTTTTAAATAAAAAAATTACTCTACATTTTGGGTTCCCTGCTGTTTTTCAAGCTCAACATCAACAATAGAGAGTAATGTATTTCAAGATTAATAATTTTACTATGTACAGAGACATAAGAGTTCAGGTTTTGCATTGACAAGATTCATATATTATGTTCTACCCTCCAGCAACCTCTTCTGTTTCTTTTCACACATGGAGGTGTAAATCTGATAATCAGATAATTTTGGTATCTGAGCCTGATTCCAATCATGTGTTTTGAGAAGGTCTGTAGCCCCAGCACAAATATCCAGAAGAACTGACAAATTCTCTTCCCTGTGTAGGAGGCAATATCTGAAATCATTTTATCTGCTGTGAAAATTAGGTAGTGGTAGATCATCTACATTCCTGTGGCACTAAGAGGTTTAGATCACAGAATTAGGAGAGATGGGAAAAAGGCACACTAGCCAAGAGGACAGTATGGCAGCTTGCACCATGAGGTTACAGGCTGAATTTCACCAAACAGAGAGGAGTTTTGTGACAGCCCCACCGATGCTTTGCTAGTGACACTAGGGGGGAAAAAAAAAGAGTTGGAGCACTAAACCAAAGTTTTCCTTCAGCAGCTAAAACTAAAATTTATTCCCTGAGGGTAGAGAACTTTCACTGTTGCAGCAGGTATTCTCTCTCCTACAAATAAATGGAAATATATGGTCATTAGTGTATAAACAGAGTTGTTCCTAATTATGTATCCACAAAGAATTTTACATCCAAAAAGAAAACTACAGTTGTAATTAGTTTATCTACTTCCAAGGGTTCAGCTTGTTCCAGAACAAGAGCATGCATGCATCTGAGGGGAAAGATCTGTTGCACTCCAAATGCACTGGAACTTGTGCAATATGTTGATGACGCCACAAAAAGTTCTCCAGACCATTAAAGGGAAAAAAATTCTTCATTAAAGCACTTTTTGTTTAAAAAAACAAGGAAGTGACTGCATATTGTGTATACATAAGGAAACCACAAGTCATGAAAATTAACCTCAGTGCCCTTGAAAACCTACTCAGATATTCCAGCTTCCTTAATTCCAGTTGTTCTGATTGTGCTACATCGTTTTCTATTAAAAACAAAACCAAACCCACCAGAAATCTGATCACTAGGAGGACAAGCAGTGTCAAAGATGCAGAACTTCTTTATGCAGAGACACAGAACTAAAGGGTACACAAGGAATATAGTCAGAACTCCTATAAAAGAAAACAAAATGCAGCACCTCATGCAGGATTTTTATGGTTTCCCATTTCATGGCATTTCCTAACTTTCATGTACATTACAGCAATTCAAATCCACCCCACTCTGGCCCCTTCAGTTTTTTAAACCAGTATTTGTTGCTCTTTTTGCAAAGTGTAGTTTGGCATTGCGAAATCTACACGTTTGGTTAACTAAATGTTCTAACGTTTGCTAAGCAATGGAAAACACAAAAAGGAGGAGATAAAAGTAAACAGAAAAATAAAGTCCTTCCTTGCTATGTCCCCTGAAATAATCTAAAATTTGGCCAAGTTGAAAATGAACTTACAAAGAACACTTCTCTACCCCGAGGGTTCCTTCTGTAGAACGACTGAAGGTGACCACAGAGAGCAAAGATAATGGATCCTTGTGAAGAGCTTGAAGCAGTATTTCAGCATGGTCTCCATGTACTCAGCTTTATAAGCAACTATCCTGCCTGATGATGAGAATGGAGTGCCCCTTGGATTTCACCCTCAGACAATTCCAAAACTCAAATTCCATCCACCTTCCACACACAAGCACAAAAGAGTAAAACACATCAAGATTCAGCTCCAAAATTAATCAGCTTCTAGAATTTCCCTTCTAGGCACATCACTCTCAGCTCCCTATCTCCTACTGGGCAAAAAATCATTAAAATATTACAAGAGGTTCAGGGTATGTCTTAGTTGGACATGCAGGTGATATGAGTAGTCATTGAGTTGACCTGGTGAGAAGGGGAAGAGTACTAACAGATGAAAATGTCTCCTGAGATACTGACAAAGAAAATGCTGCCCAGCTTGCAAACTAAGCCTGGGAAGTAGAAGTATCCTTGATAAGTGCAGCTGGCTTCTTTGAAGTGCACAGCCACATATCTAGAAACTGGAGTTATCCTGAGGTACCACTGATCTGCACAAAATTAGGAAACTGTAACAGGAACCTATCTGAAAAGATGAGAAAAAACTTCCTAAGAAAGCGAGAACTGCCACTGGCTGTTCTATCCAGAACAACAGGAAAACAGTCTGGGGAAAAAAAAATGTAGAAAATGGTCTGGCAAAGCAGAAAGCATCAATATCTACTGGCTGTTCTGGATGAAAACCAGAAAAATAACAGTGTCTACTGCCTGCTGAAGTAGTGCTGTCCTACATATAGCTCTATGACACAAAAATGACTTAAATCTTTATTGCAAATGAAGCTTCTCTCTCGGAGAGTGCTTCCCGTGCCGCACATTCTCTTACTTTCCTAAATAAGCTGAAAGCTCTGCAAAAACTTTATAAGAGATCTTCGACCCTCCCTGGAGAGGGGAAGGTTTATCCTCCAATCTCTGGGGTGACTGAGTGTTCATAGAATGGTAAGGTTGGAAGGGACCTCAAGGATCATCTAGTTCCAACCCCCTGCCAGAGGCAGGGACACCTCCCACTAGTACAGCTCACTCAAGGCCTCATCCAATCTGGCCTTGAACACCTCCAGGGAGGGAGCATCCACAACCTCCCTGGGCAACCCGTTCAACTTCCTCCTAACATCTAGTCTAAACCTCAACTCTGCCAGTTTAAACCCATTGCCCCTTGTCCTGTTTTCTGGGATCAGTTCATTCTACCCTCCGGGATGATTTGGCACCTTCCAAGATCTGTTTAATAAACTCAATACTCATGTTATTGTGAGCATACATACACACACTCATGTATATATGCATTGTATATATGCAATCTATTGTAACTACTACTGCTGTTTGTTTCACTACTGATAAGTCTGTAGCAACCTGTAATAATATACATCTCCTTGGCTGCTGCAAATAATTTTTAATAACTTTATTATATTATATCTGGGTTGATGAAAAGCTCAACATGAGCCTGCAGTGGGCACATGCAGCCCAGACAGCCAACCAAGTCCTAGGTTGCATCAAGAGAAGCGTGGCCAGCAGAGCAAGGGAGGGGATTCTGCCACTTTACTCTGCTCTTGTCAGACCCCACCTGGAGTACTGTGTGCAGTTCTGGAGCCCTCAGCACAGGAAGGACATGGAAGTGTTGGAGCGGGTCCAGAGGAGGCCACAAAGATGATCAGGGGGCTGCAACAGCTCTGCTATGAGGACAGGCTGAGAGAGTTGGGGCTCTGCAGCCTGGAGAAGAGGAGGCTTCGAGGGGACCTGATAGTAGCCTTCCAGTATCTGAAGGGGGCCTATAGGAAGGCTGGGGAAGGATTATTTACAAGGTCCTGCAACAACAGGACAAGGGGCAATGGGTTTAAACTGGTAGAGGGAAGATTTAGACTGAATGTTAGGAGGAAGTTCTTCACAGTGAGGGTGGTGAGACACTGGCAGAGGTTGCCCAGGGAGGTTGTGGCTGCTCCCTCCCTGGAGGTGTTCAAGGCCAGATTGGATGAGGCCTTGAGTGAGCTGTACTAGTGGGAGGTGTCCCTGCCTCTGGCAGGGGGTTGGAACTAGATGATCCTTGAGGTCCCTTCCAACCTTACTATGATTTCACCAAATCACCATATGTCATCAGCCACTAGAGCAAATTAAAAAAAAAAAATTCAACTTCCCCCTAGAATACACAATTTTGTAAGAAATGCATTTAGTTTGGGCAAGGACAGTATCTGAGTAGTATTTAGAAAAGAAGGTTGATCCATGAGGCTGGGAAGGCATGGCAGCAGGTTGGATTTCTAATTCCTCACTGCATGTGCAGTAAAGCGGATGTTTCCCTTAATGCAGGGATTGGAGGTGGATTACAGAATCTCCTAGTAGCTGTTTTACATAATAGCATTCCTTTGCAGGCCTACAGGTGCACTGCAAAATCCTCTCCAGGGACATAGTGACCAAAAAAAACAACCCACCAAACAATTAAGAAATAAATTAAAATCTCCCAGAACACAGATAGACTGCAGAACACTGTTCCTAGCTACCAAATAAGTTCAGTGTTAAATCCAAGAAGTTAAAAACTAGAAATAGCAAAAAGCATACATGCACCCTGCCATGTTTACATGGGGAAACACCAGTACTTAACAAGACAAAAATAACCCTCCCACGTCCATGTTAATTATGCCAAATCTCCATACAACCCTTTGAACATTAGAGTTCAATTATGTTGTTTAATTGATACTAAACACACTAAATCCTAACCACACACCAAATTGGACATTGCTAGCTGCACCGATGAAACCAGATGGAGTTTTCTCCACTGCAGGCAGCTTCTACTCCCAACTCGTACAGAAAGCTAATATTTTAGCTTTGTCCTACTAAACCAACTATATGATACTGCTAACAAGTTGTTAGGAGTCTGAAAACATCTAGAGTTAGGAGGTTGTTTTCATCATCACAGACACTAAAGAACTTCTCTTTATCTTAAGCACCAGCGGCAAACAGCAGTGTTGTGAAAGACACAGAATGGCTCTCCCACTTGTTATAAAAGCAAAGAAGCAAACACCACTGTCTGACCAACAAGCAGTAATAGAGGAAGAACTCACAACAAAAAAAACTGTTTATTTTTCTCTTTGCAGTTATTTTGCAACTCAATCCTCTGGACACAAGTTCACAATTCATAGCTATAACTGGATGTAGCTTCATGTGTTACCCATTCTTCTTTTAATCTTACTCTCACTCTCCAAGGTATTCTACCAGTAAACCACAGAGACTGCCAAAGCCTTAGGACAAATCTATCCAAAAGACTTTAGATAAACACTAGCCTTTGATCCTAGACACTGCTAGACACTCTACTACTTTGCATGCCAGATGCCTGAGAAAAAGGACATGCCTAAGCCATTGCTGTAACAGGTTAGCAACTGTTCTTTCTTAAGTCACCTCTTAAATTCAAATCCTCTTTCATGTTTGGACTTCTACTCTTGAGAAGCACAAAGAATAGCTCCTCAGGAGGACTACTCTTCGTATTTTACAAAACAAGCAGCTAAACCCCTCCTTTTTCAATCCCTGAACTCCGGGCTGTCTAACTCTTCCTTTGTCTTGGGTAGGTAGCTGCCTCAGAAACAGATACCAGCCTTCTTCATAAATCTTCCAGAGATGGACCATGAGTGGTCCACAGAGTAATTTCAGAAGACACATATAGGAATAGTGGGAAGAGGATAGGAGATACAGGTCAGCTGTGGCATTATCTGATCCCACTTTTAAACATTTCTTTCTACTGTACCAATATTAGATACAACTGAACCATCTTGGGGATAGCAACACTGCAACAGAACATACTTTAAGCAAGAGTTCTTAATGCTTGTATCTTTAGTACACTGTCCTAACACTCTTTGCTGGAAAAGTAGGAGCCCACATTATTTTGACTTAAAATCTAGGAACTCTTTTACACCAAACTAAATTTCACCTACAGTCCTACTTTATATTTTTATTCTTCTACTCCCTTTAATTCAGACAACCCATGAAGGAACTCGACAAGGCATAATGATGCATTTCAGCATCACTGATCCCTCTTTTCACAGTATCACAGTATCACCAAGGTTGGAAGAGACCTCAAAGATCATCAAGTCCAACCCATCACCACAGACCTCAAGACTAGACCATGGCACCAAGTGCCACGTCCAAACCTGCCTTCAACACCTTCAGAGACGGTGACTCCACCACCTCCCTGGGCAGCCCATTCCAGTAGCCAATGACTCTCTCAGTCAAGAACTTTCTCCTCACCTCCAGTCTAAACTTCCCCTGGCACAGCTTGAGACTATCCTCTTGTTCTGGTGCTGATTGCCTGAGAGAAGCAAGCAACCTCCTCCTGGCCACGACCACCCTTCAGGTAGTTGTAGACAGCAAGAAGGCCCCCCGCCAAAGCCTCCTCTTCTCCAGGCTAACCAATCCCAGCTCCCTCAGCCTCTCTCCATAGGGCTGTGCTCNTGCTCCTGTTGGCCACACTATTCCTGATGCAGGCCAGGATGCCATTGGCCTTGGCATTGTGGCCATGGGCACACTGCTGGCTCATGTTCAGGTAGGTGTCAATCAGCACCCCCAGATCCCTTTCTGTTTGGTTGCTCTCCAGCCACTCCCACCCCAGCCTGTAGCTCTACATGGGGTTGTTGTGGCCAAAGTGCAGCACCATGCACTTGGATTTGTTGAATGCCATCCCCTTGGACTCTGCCC
This sequence comes from Eubucco bourcierii, assembly GCA_013396675.1. Lineage (NCBI taxonomy): Eukaryota > Metazoa > Chordata > Aves > Piciformes > Ramphastidae > Eubucco > Eubucco bourcierii. The sequence goes on from VWZE01003512.1 coordinate 56,950, forward strand.
ATCTGTCCAGGGGGTCAAGGTCCCGCTGCAGAGCCCTTCTGCCCTCCAACCCAGTAACATCAGCCCCCAGCTTGGTGTCATCTACAAATTTGCTGGTGACAGACTCTACACCCTCATCCAGATCATCAATGAAGATGTTAAAGAGGATGGGGCCAAGTGTTCCCTCAGAATTTGTTTTGGTAATTGTTTTATATGGATTCCATATCACAGTTTTTTAAAGTAGATTAAGTAGGAGGTCCTATTAATCTGAAGGTAGAAGCTCTAAGACTAACTCAAACATGTTTCTTTATGACAAAACTTTGTTTTCTCTTTATGTTGCTACAGATATTTTGGGAAGCCAAAGTAAGATGGCCAAGAGTCATATATGAACATTTAGCAGCTACATAAAGTGAAATGAAAGTGTTACTAAGCCAAGCATCCTGTTTGGTGACTGTTCCACCAGCACAAAAGGGACTTGTAGCAGTACCATCTACTTGCAGTAGAGGCACATCCTCTGCCAGACAGGTTTCATGATGCTAATGAGTGGAACAGCAGACAATGTTACAGCATCCCAGGGAGTATGATGCTAAAACTGTTTCAAATATATTGTGATTACAGATTCCTCTAAGGGCACAGTTGAAGGTGCTAGTGAAAGCATTAGCTACTTAGATGGAACAGAGCCATCTACAAGCTCTGATCTACCTCTACAAGCTTCAGCAATTTGTGTTACCCTGGAAATTCTCCACAGCAAAAGCAATCTTTTTATTGTTTTTTTTGTATCATTCAACAAATTTATTCAGTTATGAGAAGCCCTACATAAGCAAAGAAACTCCTGCATGGAAAAAAGCAAAAAACAAGAATAAATGAAAAAAAGCCAACAAACCACCACCACCTCACATGATCTACTACTATAAAAAGATTAAAATGGATTGTCACACATTTAGCTATACAATTAATACTCAATGAACTCATTCCTCCTTCCTTAAAAACTTTCCCTTTTGCTCCAAAAGGTTCATCCTGAACTATTGTCTCTTCAGTTGATCTTTCCTCAACTATACTGTGTAGAATAAAACAATGCTAAAAATGTATCAAGAGGGTTTTTTTAAACTAAACTCATCTATGTATGGGGACAAAAACTAAGACATCCAAATGCTAATCAGATAAGGGGGGAAAAGCCAACCAAAAAACCAACCCAACAAAACCCACCACCAAACAAAAAGACCACAACCACAAAACAAAACAAAAACAAGTCAGTAAAAAAGGAAAACTGAAGGAAGACCTATTTGAGGAGGGTTGTATTTGACAACATCTTGTTTTGTCAACAATGAGTTTCTTTATGGTCAGGGCTCTTGTTTGTATGAGTCTTTCATATAGGAAAAAAGCAGAGTGGGGAGTGGGGAAAAATGAGAGTGGGGAAGATTTTCTAGTAGAAAAACTGGTGCCATAAGAAGCTGAAAACATAGACACTAAAGTACTAAAGAAGTAGTACTAAAGAAGTGTTACATTTGAGAGAATATACTTTCCTCTCCCCTACCCTGTCTTATGTAAGTGTCTTGGTAGAATGAAGAAGTCAAGCAGTTAAGATATAAACCCCACTTTTTCACTACTCCCTTTCTCCAGCTCAGTCTGGCTTACACCTGCACACATCAAAAAGAAAAGTGACATGTCATATTTGGAAAGTCATGTGCCTTAGAAAAACCCCTAACAGTGGTTTGGGCAGATAAACAACCCTTGTTTGGAAGTTAAAGAATCCCTTTTTTCACTTGTTTTGTTTCCATCATTTTGTTGTGCCTCTCCTCTTTCAAAGGCAAAGGTCCTATTCCAGTAGTCACAACAAGCATAGCTTTTGAGGACCAGTTTAAGTCTCTTTGCATACACCTACAGAATGAAAAGCAGTGTGGGTTCTATGCACTGACAGGAAATAAGCCAACTCTGATGTGGAAGCTGTAGAGGGAAGGTTGTGTATGAACCATCACCCTGTTTCTCAGGGCAATTAATATTGCCCTTGCATTCTTCTCAACAGTAGAGTTTCATATCAAGTGCTCCTCTGTTCCATGTATTGAAGGAGAATGATTCACAAAGCACATGACATTTGACAAACTGTGCAAGCCTGTCTAGTCTCCTCTCTCACTACTGTTGTATCCCACTTCAAGCGGGTGAGGATAAGAAGGAAGAAAATGTAGTTAGTATGGTATGTACAAAACAGTCATGCCAACAACCAATTAGTAACAATATTTATATCTAGTGTTTTCAGTGGAGTTTTGTGCTACAGACACAGGATCATTTTCTCCTTGTTACAAAAGAATTTATAGAATCATAGAATGGTAAGGTTGGAAGGGACCTCAAGGATCATCTAGTTCCAACTCCCTGCCATAGGCAAGGACACCTCCCACTAGTACAGCTCACTCAAGGCCTCATCCAACCTGGTCTTGAACACCTCCAGGGAGGGAGCAGCCACAACCTCCCTGGGCAACCTGTGCCAGTGCCTCACCACCCTCACTGGAAAGAACTTCCTCCTAACATCCAGTCTAAATCTCCCCTCTGCCAGTTTAAACCCACTGCCCCTTGTCCTGTCGTTGCAAGACCTTGTCAACAACAAATACTGGAAGGCTACTATCAGGTCCCCTTGAAGCCTTCTCTTCTCCAGGCTGCAGAGCCCCAACTCTCTCAGCCTGTCCTCATAGCAGAGTTCCTCCAGCCCTCTGATCATCTTTGTGGCCCTCCTCTGGACCCACTCCAACACTTCCATGTCCTTCCAGTGCCGGGGGCTCCAGAACTGCACACCGTACTCCAGGTGGGGTCCGATGAGAGCACAGTAAAGGGGCAGAATCCCCTCCCTTGCCCTGCTAGCCACACTTCTCTTGATGCAGCCTAGGACTCTGTTAGCTGTCTGGGCTGCATGTGCACACTGCATATGCACATCAAGTAAGAAGTCTTCTATTGCTCGATAGAACTCTGTGAGCTTAAAAATCATGACGAGTACTGCTGCTCCATGCATTTTCAGAAATTTCAGAGACTAGAAGTGCCAGTAGAGTTTCAGAATCCATCCAAAACAACAGGAATTGACAAACTTTTGTCACTGCAAGAATGGCGTTCACTTTCCATTTCTGGCAGAAGTGAAACAGGCTATGAACATTTCAATGTCTGGCTCAGAAATGGCAGCAGGCTCCTCCAAAGCTTTCACCTTATTAATCTGAGCAGGAAAGCACAGGATCCATGCAGGGCTCCTGCAGTCTCCAGCCCACCTATATAAAAGGGACAGGCACAGCAGGGCTAACTGTTGCCCTGCCTGAGCTCTCCCACTGACTCTGCAGTTCATGAAGCCAAGTTGGGCATGCAAAAAAGGCAGAAGCAAGAGCATAACCCACCTACAGAGCATGGGGTGTAGGTGGCATGTGTTTGAGCTAGTGAAGGAACTAAACCAACACATCTGTCACCACAATGCTGCACTTAGGTTATACAGCCCCACAGAAAGCCAGTCTGATGGTATATAATCCTCCTGGGTTGAGCACTCCAGCATTCTTGTATCTTCATAATTAACATGCTTTGTCTATTACGACAGCAGACTGCACAACTCAGGCCCAGAACAGGGATCAAAACAAGACTCCATCCAAGGGTATTCTGACACAGCCACTAACTATACTCAAAAAAATACTGTGAAGATAGTCACATGCAAGGTTTTAAAAAGGCATGAGAATAAAGAGTGTGGGAAAGCAGAAATGTCAAAAGGACAGAAGCACAATGCCAGCGTCTTTTGTAATGTTGTTACAAAAACCCATAATCAAAATCAGCAGTCTCTGTAGAGACTCCTGCTGTAAAGATTAGCATGTCAAACTCTTGTGAGAAAAGGACTGTACTTCCTCCTCAAGCTTGTCATCCTCAAGCAGCACTTCAATTTACCAGTTTATGACTAACCTTTCTCTCAAACAGTCACCTGGGTTTGGTTTCTTTTAGCCGCTGCTACCACCACCTCCTCTTCCCTGAGTTGCTAAAATTAGCACTGCAAAAGGTTTGAATATCCTTGAATGAGAGTTAAATAATACCTCATGTAGTAACCATAGTGTGCATGCATGCTTAGAAAGCACCTTGTGGCACAAGGACCCGAGTGCTGGTATCAGTAAAGGTGGTACAAAAAGTAACAGGAAGGTGCAAACTCAAACATATTGCCTATCATTCTGTCTTTTAAATGCTAGAGCAGAAATTAAGTTTTTCTTTCTTCTTACAGCCAGATCTTGAAATGGAAGCACACAAAGAATGACTAAACCTAGGTTAATATGCTATCTGCCCCAGTTCAGCAGTTGCCTTCCCCACCTGAACCCCCAGCCAGCACGAAGGCAGCATTCAAGTGTGTTAAGGAACAAGTTACAGTAATGCCAAAGTCTATTAGAAACATATTCTGATGGTGACAGCTCCAAGACAAAGCTTTTTCCATCCTTGTGTATTCAGAGGTCTACACTAAGAGCTTTGCATTTTTCACTCAATGCGCTTTCAAGTCCTGTTCTGCAGAAATCCACCTCAACAACCATGTTCTCACCAGACCAAACAGACCTGTTTTCAGCCTTCCTGTAGTACAGATCAGAAGGAGCCATTATATTAGAGAGATTAAGACCATTCCCACACAGACAGGAAAAGCAACTTTAGCCCTTTCAGCTGGAAGAGTCAGATGATCTCTCCCTTGCTTAAGACATCATTATCCATGATCCCTTCCTCCACCTCCCTCACCCTCCTGTTAGTCTGCAGCTTAAACCCCTTGCATTTCCAGTCACATTTGCATTTACAGCTATGCAACACACTGAATACTTCTCTCATCTTCAATTACCCAGATGCTTAGGTTATCTCTTCACTAAGGAAGAGATTCATCTAACATCTTAGATCAAGATATTTTCCATTTACAGACAACTATGTTATCTCTAGTAACTGCTTGCTCCAGATCTCCTCTGTGGCTTGTAGAGGCTACAGTTATGTCTGGGATGTGTTTCACTGAAAACAATATTCAGCCACACTGCATCTTTTACTTGTGCCTATTCATGACTGAAGGGAGTTTAAGATAAGACTAGCAGTTCACTCTTCCTCTAGCCAGGCACCTGCAACTACTGGCCCACACTGAATTGTAGTTGTGCTGTACTACGTGTACATTATACATAATGAGAAGAAATCTCTCCTCTTTAAACCTAAAATGCACCAACACAAATAAAAGGTATAGCAGAGGGGAAAAAGCCAGGATCAGACTGATAATGATTAGAAACTCAACAAATTTAAAAGAAAATCTATGGAGTTTTTAGCAGTTGTTTGATTCCTCCACACCTAGCTGGAGGATATGGAGTAAAAAGAAGTGGCAAATGGTTTATGCAAAAAATAGTACAATAGCAAGGTGTCCTTAAGCAATTCCATAATTTAAAATAGTACATAAATACAATAGAATGAGTAACCTTAAAATAAAAATAATACTGCAGCAATACAAGCTTAAAAAACAAAGCTTTCTTCCAAGGACAAATTAAAGTTAACAAACAGCACATTTCAAGGATGTTTTTCTGCTATCAGTTCACTTTTGGGAAGAAAACAAATAAAAGTTAATATTTATTATTATTTTGTACTGAAAAGCTTAACTCAGAGAAGCAGAAAGAAGATAAAAGAGTACAGGAAACATATCCAGAAAGTGAGCTTCTACTTCAACTGAAAAACACAGTTCATCATAGAATCACAGAACTATCAGGGCTGGAAGGGACTTCAAGGATCACCTAGTTCAAATCGCCCCTGCCATGGGCAGGGACACCTCACACTAGTTATGTACCTCTGCTCAGTATTTTGGAGGGGGGTGTGGGGTAAGGGATGAGCTTCATTTGTGCTAACTTTTCAACAGATTTATGATTCTTTCTCTTGTTTTCACCCACAGAATTGCAAACAACTTGCCAGGTAAGTAAGTTTATCTAAAGTAAGTTTATCTAAGTATATAAAGTATAAGTAAGTTTATCTAAAACAAGCCTCAGGCTTTCATAGAATGGTAAGCTTGTAAGGGACCTCAAGGATCATCTAGTTCCAACCCCCTGCCATAGGCAGAGACACCTCCCACTAGTACAGCTCACTCAAGGCTTTGGTAAAGAGCTCGTTATAATGGTAAAGGTTGGGGTCATCTAGGACTGACTGATGGCAGCCAGCTGCACTATTCCACTGGTTTGAACCTCTAACCACCACTTGCTCAAAGTTTATGTGAAAGAGTGAGCTTCATTATCTTCCATTTTGGAGTTTGCTACAAAGGTCTGTGCAAAGGCAGAAGATTCAAGTGGAAGCAGCAAAATGGTTGATAAGATGTTCAAACTACAGCATGAACCTGAACAGCAAAAATATTCACCAAGTGTGTCCCACATGGTTACTGCAATCACATACTAAGGACCAAAAATTAATTCAGTAGCTACTGAGCTGTTTGGGAATCATATCATGTTTTTTATAGCAAAAAGTACCTCCTAGTTCAAACCAGAAAATAGTTCTGCAAAGTCCTGCTGCTTCTGTTACACTAGATTACATCAGGAAATCACAAATGGCCAATCAAGATTTAAAAACTATTTGATAACAGGAACTTAAAAGTATGCCTTTGGCAGGGGAAGGAGTATGTGATAACTCTGTACTGCACTGTTAAGAATTCAAATAAATCACTCTAACAAGGCAAGTCAAACCAAGCTTTCAGGTTTTGTTTGATACTGCCATCATGATACCTCTTCTACATACCAGTAGAAGATAAAGAGCCACTTGCTACAAATTCTGACCCAGTCTCCTTTATCAGGCCTCCCTCTCATACACATAAGGGGGAAAAAAATTATAAAGACAGAATCTAATAAATATGGCCAAACAAACAATTCAGAGAACACTAATTGTAAATCCTTGAGAATATGAAGACAAAACATAAAATACTTGGTAGATTATAATCTAGAAATTTAGTAGAATTTATAATCTCTTTTTTCCCCCCCTGAGAAAAATATATGCAAGCTCCAAACACAACTTTTATATTCTGAAGTTCCAAAAATAATCCATTAAAACTACCATTTTGGGAAGCAACTCAGTAAGGATTCTCATTGATTTATTAGAGAGATCTCTAATTCTATCAAGTTAAAGGAATGCTTCTCTCACTTTTTTCCTTTGGTTTCAACTAACTATCCTGTCTTACAAGCCAGCAGTCCAGATCTGTTGAGATAAAATCCCCATTATTACAAGTGTCTCTGGCCATAAATGCAAACTTTGTTTCATATATACACACAAATAGAAACACAGAAACTCAAACAATTAACATTTGAGATCTACAGATACTCTTAGGTGTGTTTCTCACCTAACAGCACAGGAATTACTCATAAGAGACATATTTTAAGACATATTAGTTGTTGAAACAGCAGCCAATGAAATGCATTGGTCACCACTTCAGAAATCTCTCCCTTCTAATAATTACTAGTAGGAAAAACACATACTGCAACCACATTAAGGTTGAGATGATTCTAAGACATCAACTACACAGATTTCGTCACGTACTGAGGTACATTCTGAGGAATGCAATAAGGAAAAAAAAAATAAATATAATCATCTAGGTGACCCAGAAACCTGGGGAATGCTTTTACATCCCTCGTAGAGAAGTGTCAGCCATGTGCTATCTACACATCAGCCTATGTGCTATCTGCACACCAACACACTTCAAAATTCTGATGCAAATTTCTGCAGTTCAGAGAAGCCTTATTTCAGCAGCCTGAAGCCATTCCTTTTTGAAGAACATTAAATTTATACTTACGTAAAAAGTGTTTTTCCAGTAAGGCTATTTCCAGGTGACCTTTGATCTCATTTAGTCTGTCAGACTCCGTCCTGTTAAAATCCTGGACTCCTGATGCCATGATGATGGTCCCTGGACCAGCCTGTAAGAAAGTCAGGACACACTGACAGCTCAGACACACATTATTAAAAAGTTATTTACATTTATCAGCTTCTGGGGCAGTAAAGAAACAGTCACTCGAGAAACACGCAGGTATCAACAACTTAACACGCCTCTTGTTCAGCATTAAATTACCAAAATAAATGACTGAAAGTCAACCAAATGCACAGCATCCATGTGAATTTACAGAACATACTTTTGCAGACCTCAGGGAGCTCCCCCTCCCCTGCCACTATTGCCCCTGCTATATCACCATTTAGTCTTTCTTCTGATGATTTAAAGGGTGTACTTACACTATCCCTCCTCTCCTCTTCCCATTAAATGGTCAATGCAACGTAGGAAATTCCATAGTTCACAAAACTAAGACTTTCCTGGATATTTACTGATAATTGTACATGATCTTTTCGTGGAATGTGCCATTCTGAAGACCATGGTCTCTCTGCAAGGAAGAGTTCCCTCTGGCATGGCCAAGTTACTGCTGAAGGAAATCACTGATGCCAGAAGCTCATCCTGGCAGGCCAAGGGAGGGGGCAGTCAGGAGGTTGGGTGCCTTTTCAGATTTAACACCACCACCCCAATGAACTTAATGCTGAAAATACTGCAGAACACAGGAATTAAAGAGCTATGTGATTAGTTAGAACAGTGACAACCACCACCTCCACCAAGTGAGTACAGAAAAACCTCAAGCCCACATGGCAGAAGTCATGTGATGCTGTCTGTCTCTCATGAAACAAGCATTTTCAGACAGCAGGGAAGAGGATGAGTGAGAGCATCTCCTGGGTAATAGCTGTTCCAGCACTGAGTGCCATTCCCAGAGAGTACAAAAAAGGTTTTTCAAGAAGTACAGGAGCTCCTCCAACATCTTATACTCAAAATCAATGTGCCAGATTACAGAAGTCTACATCTAAGAAATGACCTCAAAACAAAATGAGATTTACTTATAATTATTCCCTTCCCTCTTCATTCCTGAAAACATATAGGAAAGAGGTGCAGAAAACTGACAGAGTACTTTCCCTGCTGGGAATGATCTACATTTTTAAGATATAACAGTGTGGAGATGCCTATTAAACATCTGTTTCCTTGCTTCAGCTGAACAGATGTCACGTTTCAGCCTCAACATTTCTCTGTACAGGCAAATTAGACCTATGTAGGCATTTTACTGCACAGTGTTTACCTGGCACTAACTCCTCATCTGGGTTTACTTAATACAGTGCCAACTGAGATGGTACTTCCAGTCTTGAAAGTAACACACATCCGCAAGGCACACTGCCAGCATCGCTGTTCCTGATGAGGAGCAGAAGTCTCTGGATCAGCAGCATCCCTGTGTTACTTCTCATTTTGGAGACAGCATGAGCCATGACATAGGAGATACCCAACAGAACCCAGGGAACTCCTCACAGAGGAGCTGCACCACAGCATCCTCCTCCCCACGCTCCACACTTCTCATTCACACCTGCCTTTAGCCAGAGAGATGCAGTAAGACACACCATTTGCAACCACTCCAGGCATTGCTGAAGAGTAACAGCTGTCTGTTTTCAGATGAGCACAGGATCACAATTTATCTCTGTGTTGATTTCTTATCTACAGAGCTCAGTCATATTTACTTATTTAGTGTTATCACTTGCCAGACACTTAAGGAGTCCCAAAGAGAATGGTGTGGCTGAAGGCAAACAGCAGCACCCCTACAACACACTACAGGCAAGAACAAGGAAAGCATTATCCATTTTTACAATGTAGATTGCTGCCCAGGCATTAAAGCATAGCTTTCTGCACTATATACCCACATCTGGCACAAAGGGACAATCTCTGGTTCCAACATGCGGGTGGTCACACAGAGCCATCTAAAGAAACTGGGCCACTGCTTCAAAGTACATAGATAAATAAATAAAATCACATACGGATTAAAGAGCAAGATGCATCAAGAGAAGCGTAGCCAACAGGGCAAGGGAGGTGATTCTGCCCCTTTACTCTGCTCTTGTCAGACCCCACCTGGAGTACTGTGTGCAGTTCTGGAGCCCTCAGCACAGGAAGGACATGGAACTGTTGGAGTGGGTCCAGAGAAGGGCCACAAAGATGATCAGAGGGCTGCAGCAGCTCTCCTATGAGGACAGGCTGAGAGAGTTGGGGCTCTGCAGCCTGGAGAAGAGAAGGTTTCGAGGGGACCTGATAGTAGCCTTCCAGTATCTGAAGGGGGTCTACAGGAAGGCTGGGGAAGGATTACTTACAAGGTCCTGCAACGACAGGACAAGGGGCAATGGGTTTAAACTGGTAGAGGGGAGATTTAGACTGGATGTTAGGAGGAAGGTCTTTACAGTGAGGGTGGTGAGACACTGGCAGAGGTTGCCCAGGGAGGTCGTGGCTGCTCCCTCCCTGGAGGTGTTCAAGGTCAGATTGGATGAGGTCTTGAGTAACCTGTACTAGTGGGAGGTGTCCCTGCCTATGGCAGGGGGGTGGAACTAGATGATCCTTGAGGTCCCTTCCAACCTTACCATTCTATGATTCTATGATACACAGGTCCCTTCCAACCTTACCATTCTATGATTCTATGCTTGTGCATCAGTCCAGTGATCAGACAGTACCAGGCTCCTGCCCAACTAGACCCCAGTCCCCAAATTCATGTGCTGAGGAGGGGACAGGATCAGAGAGAGTGATGTGAGGGAGAAGAAACAGGCTAGTAGATATCTAGACATATTCAAGTCTTCATCCTCGTTGATGATATTCAAGATATTTCACCCAGATGAGCTACATATCAGAACATGTAGACAGTATCTTCATTTCCATCTAAGAACTAGCTTTCTTTTTGCTTCTTCTTAGATACTAAGTCATTAATAAGTAAGCCCAGGATGCTTTGACTGTCTCTTAGGAAGAAGGGAAAAACAAGATGTGAACAGTACTGACAGCAGCAATATGAGTTAATGGGACTCAGTTTCAAAATGCCTATAAAAGCACTGGATCCAAGAAGTCTGACATCATTTGACAGATTAAAAATCATGAGGTATACATCACTAAATTAACACAAAAGGTTACAACGATCTTCTAAGTTAGGAAAAGAAATGATTTAAAAAAACCTCTAAGTGAGTATACTAGGAGTAAGATAATATAATTATTGTACACAAAGTAATTTACCTTGAGTAGTAAGATGCAAGTTTGGTGGAAAATAAAGCATTCCAAATTACTGACACTACAATGTGTTAATGAATACCATTTAGAAATGTTCAGTAACTTTAAGTGTGTCTAGGCTGGTTGTATGGGAGACACGCAAGCGCATGGTTCTTTTGTCCCAGGAGTGAGTTCTCCACACCATCACAGCTGGCAAGAGATGACAGAAGAGGCTAAGGCGACAAGATAGAAAGTTTCTGAAGATCAGTTGCCTAGTTCTGAATCAAAACTGTCCCTGTCTGAAGTTAGCATAACTGACTCAAACCATAAGTTAACAACAACAAAAAAAATCTTACATTAATTCCGGTGTTAACTAGGTAAAGGTTTCTCCTTTCTGCTGCCTCTGTAAGGTAGTGCCAGAGCTCAGGTGGGATTAACTACATGTCCTTTGTTGCTTCTGACTCTCATTAAAGGTCCTGAAGTCCTCCAAAGACTCCTGTTTTTCCTTCTACCTCTCTAGCTTTGACCATATTTGACACAGGAGACCTCTTAAAATGTTGGCAATCACTAGTATTTAGCAAAGACCATGCAGAAGGCAGTGCCTTGGAAGGCAGCAAAATGCCAGTTGAGCATGGAGTCAGATATAGAGGCTAAAGAAAGATTTCCTGATAATGACAGATTGCCTCTAACCAACCATCAGAGTTCAGATCTGCTGCTCCAAGTCACATCCAGCTCCGGATATGAAAAGCCACATCTACCCACAAACACGGTTTTTAAGACATCTGCAGTTCATGCTTTTTGTAACAGCATTTCCCAACCTGAGAGGTTTCTGCCTTCCCTCTCCAAATCCCCTTTAACCTTAGTATTTTTTTTTTGTGTGCTAAGCACTGCCACCACTCCCACTGTACAGCCACAGACAAGGTCTAAGTAGTTCCTTAATCAAGCAGGTATCAATGGAGAGGACAGATCCACATCAGACAGAAAAATAACTGGCCAATTCTCTCTCTCTATTTCACTTGCACAGTCATCATATGTAGATGACTTTCTCTATGAACATCTACCAAAACACTGGTGTAATTTCCAAGTCTGTAACTCACTTAAAAAGGAGCAGTTCTCAAACAGTGAGCATGGGGAGCAGCAAGGACCCCACATATCAAGCCTAGGGACATAGCCATCCACTGAAGTCATTTCTTAGTGCCTTGACACAGGGGAGAAGTAGTTTAAATACAAAATTTTAACTTGCATTCATTTGAGCAGGAAGGACAAAAAGAAAAGCCAGCAAACTACAGAGCTTGTCCAAAGAGGTGGCAGGCTTCACAATTTCTCAACTGATCCTTCACACATACGTTTTCTTACTGGAAGTCATGAAAGGGTTTGCTGTAGATGCTGCATTTACCTGCAGCAAGGAAAAGGAGAACTCAGCAAGAATGAAAAAATCTGCATCAATAGCTAATCCCTAGTAGCTATTCTTGAAAGCATACCCACATTGGCAAGCTCCTAGAACAGCTATATTTTACATAAATTTAAAATAAATCTAGTGCTAGCTAGGTTCTGAGGCAAGTTCACTCACATACCCACACAGAAAACTGCACATTTTCTCCTCTTAAAAAAAGGAAATTAACAGTGTACATAAATTAATCTCTAGAACAAAATGACAAGACATAAGTTAAAATGAGGTAATTTAAGTCAGAACTGGCAAATACTGGATATTACTGAATATTCTTGCTTTAAAAAGCCAACAAACCACCTACAATAAAGAGAAGGGAGTAAGAAATCTGGCAATCAATTCAGGAATTTAATTCAGAGTCAATTAGTTAACAGCATAGCTGTCTTGGTAGCAATGTAACCACAGTGTCCAAGTAGCCACAGAGACCTAAGAAAGTACCCAGTATCTAATACATATCTGGTAGTCAGAGAACTTAAATGGGGTGAGGGGGAAAAAATACCCCACACAAACAATCAGCCTGTAAATTGAGATCAAGATAGTTCAAATTAAAGAGTCTATTCTCCTCAGTGATTTCTGAGAATTTAAAGGAATCATAGAATAGTAAGGCTGGAAGGGACACCTCAAGGTGTCCCTCAATCTAGTTCCAATCCCCTGCCACAGGCAGGGACACCTCCCACTAGTATAGGTCACTCAAGGCTTCGTCCAACCTGGCATTGAACACCTCCAGGGAGGGAAAATAACAAATGCTTCCAATCTCAGGACCCTTCTCGCAGAAGGTAGCTATGTTCTTTACCCAAATACACATTTGAATGTTTATTTTTTAAGTAAAATTCATGCCTGAAGCTTAATGAAAATAAGACAGCATTTAGCTACAAAAACTGAAGAAAATACCATGTTGGAAGTGCTGCAGCACAGATTAGTCCTAGTATACACAATAGGTACATCTTAACAAAATGACAGAATCTTATTCAGTGAAAAAAAGGCATTCCACAGGCTTCCTTCTTTCCAAAGCTTAAGGATTTGCATACAATAGAGGTTTTGTGACTGAAAAGCATCCTATTATTACCACTTGTTTGTTTCATGATCATAGGGATAAAAGTTCTGTCAAAGGAGGGCCATATAAGCAAAAGTGTATGTAATAGCATACACACCCACTTTAATTTAAAATAGTTAATAGATCCAGAACAGGATACAAGCTGCCAATCCCAAAGGAGATGGTTAAACATACACAGTTTGAAGTCTTTGGGTTAGACCATGAGGAGGACTGGAACCCAGCTAAACAACATAATGATACTTAAAGTACTTACAGGGTCTCTCAGCTCTTCATTGTCTCGAGTTGACGTTCGAGGTATTTTCACTGGGATTTCATCTCCACATTCAGTGTCTGAAGCATTTGGAGACTCTGCTAAATCAAGGAACTCATCTCTCTTGTGACCTCTGAACCTTATTTTGTCCAACTTCTTTAGCATGTTCAGCACTGCACTTTTCTGCTTTACCTTAACATGACGGTTGGAGTCTCTGCAAGAAACAAGACAAGAGTATTTCAGAAATCTTGTGATAGACTTAAGTATACACATTCCAATTACTAATTGCTTCTAAAAAGGCCTTTGTGCCACTAGAGTAAAACCATGCTGCAGCTTAACTTTCTAACAGATATTTTTCCCCCACATTTTAACAAATGCATGATTTGTTTTTCATTAGTTGATAATTTACCACCCTCCCACACTATTATGGCCTCTGTCTCAAAGGCACAATCTGCACTGCAAAGGTTCAGAAGCCAGTCCTAACAGGTTACTTGAAACCAAAAATGTTTGGTTAATTCCATGCTCTTTTAACTTGCTGAAGCTTCTAGTCAAGCACACAAAAAATCCACTAAGCTTCACAGCCAATCTTAAATTTCCAGAAAAACTGCACCAAAAGGGGTTATTACAGCTCCTTATTGCTCCAGGCTAAGAAAATACAGTACCAAGGATTTACTGGAAAAGTAACCAGCAAGATCCATGCAGAAGATCCAACCAAACACTAAAGACTGTGGCAACAGACCATAAACCACATTCAAATACACTGCCAAAATCCTTAAAATTACCACTACTGACAATCCTGCACACCCTTTTTTAGATTTCTGTCACTCCCTTTGAGATGCAAAGAAGAGTGACTTTATACTAGTAATTATTTCACAATTTTTTTACAACTATCATGACCAAAATTTTCCTGCCAAAGAAACAGGACAGTCAGTATTTTTGCAGAATGTACAGGTGCTATGTCATCTGAAAGAACAAGAAACACCCAGGACATTTGAGAGACACCATTGGACATGACTTTTTTGCCTCAGTCTTCAATGACAAGGGCTCCAATCACAATGTGCAAGTCCCAGAGACCAAAAGTAAGTACTGGGAGCAGGTAGATCTGCCTACTATAGTAGAAAATCACATTTGTGAGCTCCTAAGAAATCTGAGCATGCACAAGTCCATGGGGTCTGACGAGATCCACCCATGAGTCCTGAGGGAACTGGCAGATGAAGTTGCCAAACCACTGTCCATCATATTTGAAAAGTCATGGCAGACTGGTGAAGTTCCTACTGACTGGAGGAGGGCAAACATAACACCCATCTTCAAGAAAGGAAAAAAGGATGACCCTGGAAACTACAGACCAGTCAGCCTCACCTCTGTGCCTGGCAAGATCATGGAGCCGAGTTCAATATCCTGAAAGCTCTGCTAAGGCAAACGGAAAACAAAGCAGAGGTGATTGGTGGGAACCAGCAATGGCTGCACCAAGGGCAGATCTTGCCTGACAAATTTAGTGACTTTTTATGAAGAAGTCACAGCGACAGTGGACAAGGGAAGGGCAGCTGATGTCATCTACCTGGACCTGAGTAAGGCATTTGACTCTGTCCCACA
>VWZE01003512.1:78951-94932 GCA_013396675.1 Eubucco bourcierii
TTACATACCAACACAAGCCACACCAGTACATCAAGAAACAAATCAAGGGCACTGACTATTTCAGCTGAGCAGCTATGGGAGTTGTACTTTATACTTAACCCTCCATTTAACGTTATACCAGAAACACACTTCCAAACCACTTCCACAAACACGCTCACACCCTGTCTGTCATCATGACACCTAAAACTAGCAATCTGTTAAAATTCACAATTTAACTCCCAGAAGGAAGATAAAGCTCATTTTTTCACTCAAGACACCTGAGCGTGTGTGTGGGGATATAACTTTTACTATGCCATCAGGAAAGCACATCAAAAACTGCATGAAAATGAGTTGTGTCTGCAGAGAAGTTCAAGTAGTATACAAATGGGAGGATTTATCCATTTAAGACAGTGAGTAGTTGATCAGCAATGGTGTTTGTCAGCACTGTGAGAGAAGAGTCATATCATTACAGTAAAAAAAAAAAAAGCATATCACCCTCCAAGTGAGCCCCTCCCTTCCCAGTCACCCACTGGGTCCTGTCCCCTCACTGCATACCCATCCTGATCAGACAAGCCCAGCCAAATCTGAAGGCCACTTGATCACAGGATGACACCAAAGGGATCAACCCTGTTCATTTCTGTCATGGCCTTCATGTCACTTGACCACTCACGCAGTTGACCAGGTTGTTGCTGATGCAACTAATTTTTGTGTTTGTTTTCTGGCAAGGTCAGTCTAATGAGAGCAGAAAACTATGTAGCCTCACTTGTGGTTGCATGAGCTGATAGAGCTGTCCTGCCTCCTGCATAAGAAAATGCAGAGGGAGAAAAAAAACATTTAACAGCAGTCACTCACACTTAAGTCAGGTTAAATGACTACAAAGCTGCACCTAAAGACAGGGTTTATGAAGCTGCCATAACACATATTGTTATGAAACTGGTCACGCACCAGAGCTTCAGCCTCTTAGAGCTACATTTCAACATATGAAGAGGCCCTACAGAAAGGCTTTAGAATGGTCCATAGAATTGTCAACAGGACAATGAGTAATGGTTTTAAACTGGGTAAGGGTAGATTTACGTTAGACACAAGGGAGAAAATTCATTACAACAGAGTGCTAAAACACTGGAACAGATTGCCCAGGGATATGTTTGAGGTCCTGTTCCTGGAGACATTCAAGATCAGACTCAAGGTGGCCCTGGGCAGCCTGATCTAGTGGGAGGTGCTGTTCACTGCAGGGGGGTTGGGGGGGGGGAGGAAATCACCTTTGAGGGTTCCTCCCAGCCCAATGTAATCTGTGAACATGAAACTCACAGGTTACTTATGTTCAGTAAATTCTTTGGGTATTCTGCCATAACTGCTGAGCTTTCATTTCACATTATTTTCAACATGCTTTGGACATCATAAACTGAAACCTTTGCTATTACACTGCTATGAAACCAAGAAGCACAGGTACTCTGGGCACCTCCTCCACTCTTTCCCAATAACCTCTGTACGTAACATCAGCTGCTGTTAAAGTCAATTTCAATGATACTGCTTATTGCTTTAAGTAAAGGATCTAAGATGGACACCAGTCTAACCCAGAAAAAGGCTGTCTTACTTGCTTAATAGTTGTGACAGTTAAGTAGGCAGCTGATAAAGAAGTATGAAGTTGAGGCTGAGCAGTGTGTGTCCCACCAGCTCAGATGGGGGATGACAGATTGAGTCTCTGCCAGAAAGTAAAATAACCTCAGAAAGAATGACAGAGCCTGTGAGTCAGGGACTCATAGGGAAATTACACAGGAGAGGATGCAAAGCAAAGACAAACATAGCATTTAAAAAAATTACTCCAGTTAAGTTTCCTGTGTATGCTTGTTTTTTCTCCCAAATTTTATTACTTCATTAAGCCAATTTTGTTTTGCAAACAAAACCAAAATAATTCACCACTTAAAAATGCTCAACATGGCCGAAAATTAACTCCAGCCAGCAATCGTAACTCACTTATACCCAGACATGTGCAGAGCAGCTCATCTCTCCACTTTTGTCAGCTTGGCATACATGGTTGCATGCATGACTGACATAGGAATGAGGAGGAAATATAAGAGATAGGTATCCATATTCTATTACCAATTTTGAAACTTCCTTAAAGCATAGGTAGACGTGAGAAGGAAACAAAAAATGTCACAATTCAAGAAAACATAAATTAAGTGTTAATGAAGTCTGTAAGGAATGTACAGAGCCTCTTCAAAGCACATAAACCAGCCAACTGAGGCTATTACCATAAACTAGCCCAGTTCTTATTAATTTGTCCATATATGTAGGAAATTAACATTAACGGTGCTTGTTATATCCTCCTGCCTCATAAGTGTAGATGGCCCAACAAAGGAAAATTATAGACAGGAGTCAAAAGCTACATTTTTTAAGCTACCTGAAGAGACTGGAACATGGAATCTGAGAGCATCTTTTAAATAAACCGGGGCACATCAACACACCCAATTCCTCTGTTCTGCCACAGGGGAACCTGATGTTGATAGCATCACTAAAGTGCTGTGGCATTTCTCTCAAGAGAAGCTAACTCCTCTCTTGATAGTGTCATATGAGTAGGAGTTCCATTGTGTTTCAACAAGGAATGTACTAGACTCAAGGAAGAGGCAGAAAAAAAATTCTGTTTTTTGATCCTAAACACGGGGTCACCTATGAATCCAATGGTGTTCACATTTAATGGATCAGCTCTCCAGTTTACAAACCAAGTCTGTACAGGCATTCTGATCTATACCACTACTTGCACACTATTTCAGAACAAACTATTTTCTTGTCTCAAAATACCAGAAATACACTATGAAGCCTACCAGCCTACTAAGATGATACAAAATCCAATGACAGTAAATAACAACCCAACACATTGCTGAGCCTTCAGACTCAAAATAGATGTAAATTAACACAATGATAGTAGGATAGTTTTATAACAAAAGAGAAAAGAAACCAAGGGAGAAGTAGTAAGATTACTTCAGTCATCATTTCAATCAGACCAAGCAACTAAAAAGCCAGCTACAGTATGGCATTTTTATCTGCCTTGGAGACTGGGACAAGGGCCAGAGAGTTACACTACTTGAGATGACAGGTTTATTTATGCCACGATGGCACTTCAGTTAGCAGTGATAAAGGTCCAAAGGTCAAAGCACTTCAAGAAAGAGAGCCATAAACATACAGTATCTCTTTCTTAGCAGTTATGGTTGAGGTGAGGATGTGTGCTCATTTGAGACTAACTGGAATATTTTAATGGAGAAAATTATATTACAGGGTGTGAAAAGCAAACAATAGTGATGTCTACTTCACTCAAACTTGCTGAGATGTATAAGAATAAGAACACAAACATAGATAAGACACTCACACAGAGTCTCATTCTCTCTAGTTGCCAGTTTAGTCTGGACCTCTCTGCTAACCAAACTAACCACTTCTCTTTCAATCCCCCTGGCTGACCCTCCAAACTCACCTTGTGTGTAAGTCAAACCCTGGGGTAAGGTAGAGGGGTGGAAAGAAGGTGGAAGGGTGGTTAGGAGCTCCTCCTGGGGTCTCTGATTTCTGGGAGGGGTGTTGTGTTTCTGTATTACCTTTAACTTGTATATTTCTGTTAACAGTCATGTATATTGTGTATATATCTGCGCGTATGTTGTACTAAGCTGTAAATATAGCTTCAGTCCTTAACTTCCAGCCAGCTGAGTCTAGTCTGGGTGATTTTATAAAGTGGGAGGGCAGGTAACTCCCAAACCATCACAGTATGAAAAGGGCAGGGAGCATTACTTGCACATCCTCACCTGCTCCACCAGCCCACTTCACCTGTGCTCATTTCAAAGTTTCCTAAATTCACAAAGGAGATTTCCGCAAAGATCCTACCTTTCTTCATCCAACCACTCCTAAGAAATTTGGTTTGCAAGTCAAAGCTGGAGAGAAGACAGTGGTGCCTCATGGCAAAACTTAGTGGCTTAAGCACAGAAACCAACCACAGATCTCCAAAAGACCAAAAACATGAAGGGATAGTTCATAGCCTACTGATGCTCCTGCCAAACACTTCTATTTATTATAGAGTACAAAATCTTCACAAACTCAACCGCAGTTTTAATCAAGGATTGTTCTGATGTTTTATTGCTGTGCTCCACTTTCATGCCTCACAGCATACCCAAGGCATCAGCCCTCCAATAGCTTTATTGCAATAAGCAGACTGAAAAACACAACCAGCTACAGCCACTCTTTCAGAAGAGGCAGTCACACAACCTAGAAGACATGAAAGCAAGTTTTTCTGAACTAGAAGACTGTTTCCCAGTTTGAAGAACAGTTTCTAGGTGCCCAGGAACCACACCAAACATTAAGACTGGAAACCTGGGTCCAATTAGTGTACAACCATCCCTAACACATTTGACTCAGAGCTCACACATTTATGGAAAAAAAACCCCAACCTTTAGATTTTGTATGTAAGTTAACAAGGCCACAGAAGATGCCAAACTACTTCAACCTGGTGTTCCTATACAAGGGTGGATACAAGAGCACGTGGTGGATGGAAGAAGTTGTCTCCCTTCAAGAATGACAGGGCTACTGAATCTCATGCAACTGAATACCTTTATGTGCTGTTTTGAGGCTAATTAGAATATTTTAATAGAGAAAATTACACTATAGGCTGTGAAAAGAAAACATGGTGATGTCTACTTCACTCATAGGCTTGCTGAAAATTGCCTTAGGAAAAATAACCAAAATATAGATAAGTGAGTCTCTGTCTCTTGCTGGGAGAACAGCAGCTGGGGCGGTCTAGCAGCTTCTGGCTCTGGCTCCTCTGACGATTAATTTTCACTAACCACTTTTCTTCTAACTCCCCTGGTCGAGCCTCCTAATTTACCTTGTGCGTAAGGCAAACCTTGGGGTAAGGTACAGGGGTGGGGAGAAGGTGGAAGGGTGGTTGGGAGCCCCTCCTGGGGTCTCTGGTTTCTGGGAGGGGAGTTGTGTTTCTGTATTCCCTTTGACTTGTCTATTTCTGTAACTATTCCTGTCTGTAGTGTCTATCTCTGCTTGTACATTGTGCTGAGCTGTAAACAGAGCTTCATCACTTAACTTCCAGCCGACTGAGTGCTAGTCTGGGTCATTTTACAAAGTGGGGGGGGCAGGGAACTCCCAAACCATCACACTTTATTTAAAGATGCTTTCTTGAGCTGGCTGGTTATCAGGTGAGCTTTCCTTTCCACCTCGCTAGACAGACAGCTTTGCTCTCCTACACACTTCAGTAACAATACTCACACTAGTTATGAATGCATTTTGTAAAAAAGTATTCTATTTTAAGAGTTGAATCTGTTTAATCTTCATTTAAAAATAAGAAGTTACTTCAAATCATCAGCTTTCAGGAAATAAAATCTGCCTGCTTGTATCTAATCTACTTCAACAGTTGGTGCCTGGCTTTCCTCCCCAGTTCCAAAACACTTGCAAAGCACCATTTCTCAACTTGTGGTTGAGACAAGCAACACTGTGGTCAGGCAATCATCTTCAAGATCCAGCCCCTTCTTAGAGTTTCCAGTAAGTATTTAAGTCTTTACCTACTTTTCTTCTGACTTTTACAAGAATGCAGTATTAACTTCATTAGCAATTAAACTGTTCAATAAAAAAAGCTCTAGAAAATGCCAGTCTAACTACCAACACCTGCTTCAGCTGAAGCTTTTGAACAGAAGGCAGGAGGGAAAAAACCCCACCAAATCATGACATTTAAAGCAAACAGACACCTTTTTCATGTCAATCCACGCAGTGGTTCCAAAACTCATCTAGCAGAATTGTTCAATGATTAAATACGCACACGAATGTTTTTTGTGAAATGTGTAAGGTCTGCTGTACTTTCCTATTAGATCTCAGACAGTATAATGAACTTTTAGACAGCTAAGAAAAAAGCAACATTCAGGGTAAAATAAATATAGTTTGCTTCAGACAGTAAGGAGTATAAATGTATACAGACAGTGAGGAGTTTAGACTAGATGTTAGGAGGAAGTTCTTTCCAGTGAGGGTGGTGAGACACTGGAACAGGTTGCCCAGGGAGGTTGTGGATGCTCCCTCCCTGGAGGTGTTCAAGGCCAGGTTGGATGAGGTCTTGAGTAACCTGTACTAGTGGGAGATGTTCCTGCCTATGGCAGGGGGCTGGAACCAGATGATCCTTGAGGTCCCTTCCAACCTTACCATTCTATGATTCTATAAACTGCACATAAACATTTTCCGTGACTTAAAACGTCACCAACAATGGTCTAATGAGTCACAGACAAGAGCTTACCACTTACAGTTTTATTTCTAAATGAAAGAATATTTATGCCATTTCAAAGTATTAGCAAAAAAAACCCAGAAAATTAGTTTTGAAGAGCTCCCATAGTCTCCACCCAGTATAGCTATATGCATCCAAGTGAAAACCAAAGCAGAGTCTGCACACAACTAGGCTAGCATTTCACCAGAAAAAGATTTTAAATGCCAGTTGTCCTTTCTTGTTCCAAAAGCATATGCTGTCCCTGCTTGGCTTGAACAGAGGGCTGCCAAGGGCCAGAGAGCATTACCAGGCAAATTCAAACTGCTGAGCAAAGTGAGCTCTACATTTCTCCCGTAAAATGTTGCAAGAAATTGCGTTTGTGCCTCACTTGTTTTCAGTGTGTTGTTGTAGAGGTTAAGTGATAGGGCATTAGAAGAAATAGTTGTTGGTAAACCTCTCAAACCAGGGAAAGGTTGCTACTGGAAGAAACAGGAAAGCAGCAGAAGGAGCTATAAAAAAAAGTGTTATTTGCTGTAAAAATATTTCTTAATACAGTTTTCTAGGGAAATCAGAACTAGCTCACTTCAGGCAGTTATTCTCATAACTAAACCAAGAAGAGCTGTTGAGTGCATGTACATTGACCCTATGAGCAGTTGTGCTAGGGAAGAAAGGCAAAAGCCTTCAACATAAGCCCAGACTCTTTAATAAGCATCAAAAGCTATATATTGAGAATTTTTTCAGAGAAACAAAGACAGGACTAGATCCAGATAATCAGAAATAAAACACAGGCTTGGTTTTTGCAGTGTTTTGTAAACTCTTGATGTTAGTTTTACTTACTGAAAGTTTCCAGAAAGCTCTTAGAGCAGATGAAAATCTTGCAGCAGCTGGCAGTTCTCTTAAAAGATCCATACACCCAGCTAGGTGCTCCATGGCTTTTTGGAAATTACATTCCTCATTGTGCAATCCCAAGTGAACCCATAGATCACAGAGGTTTACACAAACCAGAACCA
This sequence comes from Eubucco bourcierii, assembly GCA_013396675.1. Lineage (NCBI taxonomy): Eukaryota > Metazoa > Chordata > Aves > Piciformes > Ramphastidae > Eubucco > Eubucco bourcierii. Next base: position 86,176 of record VWZE01003512.1, read on the forward strand.
CACTACTTTTTCATAGAAAAGGTGATTGCAGACACTTGGGGATACCTTTAGGGTTGCTTTGCAAGTTAGTCTTTTAAGAGGAATGAGAAGATTGTAGGTAAAAGCGTTGCCATAGTGCAAAAAAGAGAAGATTAATCAAACTGGAATAATGCCTACAAGTGGTTTAACGCTTTGAAAAGTCAGACTACATAAAGAATGTAGTTATATAGACTCCATTTGTTTCTGCTGCTTCTGATGATACCATCCTTGCAAGCTGACATGAGATTTAGAAGTTTACAGAGCTGGGATTTACTATTATCTCCTGATCACAAAGTCGCTGTAATACTAATCAGATGAGGATACTTTGGATGTTTTGCCCCTCTCAGGTTCCACACTTCACAGCTACCTCTGCTCCATACAAACAAGATGGCAGCTGCTGTGAACCAAGCCTCTCAGCTACAAGCAGAAAGAGGAAGCAGCCAGGATTTTCAGGGATAGCACTTGCAGATAACTCCCTCAGCATTACTCCCTGTCTCACAAGGGAAAAGGTGTGCAAGTGGAAAGATGGAGAAAGACTCAAAACTAAAAGCGAGTTCAGAAATATGATCCAAGACTACAGACCATCTTGCACCTTGACTTTGAATCAGGAAGCCAAAGCCACATTCATCAAGGACCACGTAAGTGCAAGGATCATCACTCTAAAGGTGCAGAGCATTTCACCTTTGGGCACTGAACACAGCATTCCTTTTGTTGCAACATATGGTATCTTGTTGCAATAATTGTGCAAATTGCATCTTACAAATGTACATCTTACCCAGACTGCCATTCCCTTCACTCCAGAATGGGATTATGGGTATTGTCAGACTGATCTCTTACTTGCTGCTCAGATCTCTAAGGTTCATATTTCTAAGTCTCCAAGTGAGCATGCCACTCTCTCTGGCCAACCCACAAAGCATAAACTCACCCAGTTTCTGGCTGAATGTTGTCCCTGGAACAAAACCCACTAATGGTAGTGGTCCCACTACTACAGTATTGTCTAGGGAAGTAGCTTGTGCCCTAAGCACAGGGAGGGTCCCTGAACTCTAGTTACAGACATCACCTGGCTCTACCAAAAGATGGAAGAAAAACATATCCTTGTTCAGCTCATAACACAGCATCATGGCCCATGCATGGCCCTGAAGCTATATTTTAAGAGATCCTTCCCTAGAGGATCACATTTCCCCATACCTATGGGCTGCAATGCCACTTAAATACTGATGACAGTTATAAATCCATACACCTCTCTAGCCCTGCTACATTTCCCCAGGAATTACAATGTGTTAACCTTGAAAAGTGCAGCAAGTTATTTTAAAATTCCATTACTGTGCACACCTGGGAATGCAGAGATGAGATCCAGAGAGGGGAACAAAAACATGCAAACCATTTCCTGAATGTAGAAGGAACACAGAGCATCAGGTAGTAAAATCCAGTGAGAGGCTGGAAGACATTTTTTTTTTCAAAAGATAGCTCTGGAGTTAAAACTCTTAATAATCTTTTTTGTGTACACATTTCTAACTTGAAGCAGCAACTTTTCAAAACCCAAGCTAATGATAAAATTCAGGTTGTGAAAAACTCTGCTTTGAACATCTAAACACCAAAAAAAAAAAAGCTGGTACTAATTTTCAGTCTCCACGAATTGGTTGATTTCCAAACTAGTGAATTTGAAATGTTCTGTACATAAGTAACCTAATACCTGAAATGAATATTGAGGGAACAAGTGCCTGTTACAACATGGTAAAAAATGCCAAGCATTAACACATACTGCTGACAGCCTCTGATAAGACAGTTTTAGCAGTTGGAAACTAATTGCACTCAGTCACTAATTGCATACATCAGGCCAGCATGGAGTGCATGGCTTTGTTCTCTTTAATTAAAGTAAGTATAGACCTCTCCTTATGTAGTTACATTCAGGGGAGTACTATGAAAATGTCCAATGTGTCTATTCACTATTATATTTGGACATACAGAAGGCAAGCAACTGCATTTTCCAAGTAATTTTGTAATATTCTTTTAACACACTGCAAAAAAATCTTAGCCAACTAAACACATCTAGGTATACAAGAGAGGACACTCAGTCAAGAAATGAGTGTCCCTTCCCATTGAGTTTGATGGCAATTCCAAAGATGAAGTGATATTTTATGCTTTATGCTTTTTCTTGTTCTGCTCTCTCCTTCCCCACCCAGGAGCAACGTTACACCAACAGTTTTACTCTGCACCTGAAACATTGACCTAAAAATAAAAACCTTGCTTACAAATTCTATATTTAACATCCACTACAGCTATCACAAAAGCATACAAAACAGATGTGGTAGAATAAGGAAGCATCACAACTTCACTCAGTTTAGTTTATAGACAGACGCTCACCTTCAGGCATGTCATAAGGGAAATGCAGATGTACAAAGTGTCCATGGAGCATGCAGGTCAGCCCCAGAGTATAAAGCAACGTGGGATGGCTACTGGAGAACCAAACCAGCCCTCAGCAAGGATATGCCCTCAAGAAAGTAATCAAGCATTCACACAAAACTAACAGAAGCTCTGTTTCAGACAGTAGTCCCTATGAACTCACCCCAAGAAAAACACATAGCCATGTGACTCAGCATCTAATGATTTACACTTATCCAGCATGTGCAGTCAGCAAACCTAGTCATAAATCCCTTAATCACAGGTCAAAAAAGTTCTCAAACCAGCACAGTTGGGATCAGGAAAATGCTGAAGCATTTGTAGATTTTGGGGTTTTTTTAAGAAGGAACATGAGCTCCTGCAGAAGAGCAAAAGTACTCAGTGAAACTGATGACTTACTGCACCACAGTGATCTCTCAGATCCACATCCTAAAATCAATGCTCAAATTTTATTTCAGAAGTTTCTCATTTTTATAGCATACTCAGAAATGTGAAGCCATAGCTGGAGTACTGTGTCCAGCTCTGGGATCCCCCAGTACAAGAACTACAGAAAAAGTCCAAAGGCCCATAGGGTGTTTGGAACACTGCTCATGTGAGCAAAGGATGAAAAAGCTGATTTGTTCATCTCTGAAAAAAAAAAAGAAAAGGTTCAGGGTAGGGGGGAGGGAGGTGGTCATCTTATAAATATATATGAACACCCTCAAGAGTGTGCAAAGAGACTGGACACTCCTTCCAGTAGAGCCCAGTAAAAGGACTAGAAGCAAGGTGCACAAACTGAAACACAGCAGTTCCATCTGAACATGAGGAAACACTTTTTAACAGTGAGGGTGAGCAAGCACAGGTTGCCCAGGAAGGTTGTGGAGCCTTCACTCAGAGATATGAAAAAACCATTTAGGTTGGGTCCCAGGAAATCGGTTTTAGACAGCCCTTCTTGAACAGAAGGTTGGATCAAATAACCTCCAGAGGCCCTGATTAACACGGGCCATATTAAACACACATGGTAAGATGAGATGCAAATAGAAATGATTTTTCAAACACACAGAAGAAAAAAAAAAAAAAAGAAAGAAAATAACTGCATCTTCAGTCATTTAAGCACTGCTGAAGATGTGGTCTTTAAGTCATGGAATTCAATTTACTGCTTGCAGACCACGCACCAAGGTAAAGGACTGGATGTTAAACAGAGGAGTGGAAAACCAGCAAGAGCAGTCCTAATCACAAGTACAGTGATTTTGGTCTGCACACAATAACTGTTCTTTCAGCTTAGTCAAGGCAAGAAGATTTAGTCTGCAAAAGAAACTGTACTATTATGGTGAAGAAAACGCATCCAGAACTTCCCCTGTGAAGACCGCAGAGCCTGTTAATATTTATGAACTCTGAAGCGGCTTCAAAGACTCCTTCAGTTTCTTATGCCATAACAAAAAGCAGAACTCACTCACTGAATTTTAAGGTGAGTTCACCACTTAACAATAACCCTGCCAGAAAAAAAAACCTGTGTAGAAAAACAAAAAAGGAAATAGTGTTACAGGATAAATCTAGAAAATGGCATCTTTTGTTTCAGCCTGACACAGTGAGGCTTTGAAAGAGAGCCTCCAACCTGGGACAGCACATTTTTCTGCACATAACTTTGGAGTATTTTAGTAATAGAGCTCTGCAAAGCCAGACATCTTCTCATGTACTGTGTTAAGTCTGGGGATCCTCACTACAAGACAGGTATTGAGGTGTTGGAGAAAGTAGGGCTAACAAAGCTAGTGAAGGATCTGGAGAAGAGATCTTATGAGGCACAGGTGAGGGAATTCGGGTTGTTTAGTCTGGGAAAAAAAAAACAAAGTCTGAACAGAGACCTTCTCATTCTCTACAAACGGTCTGAAAAGAGGGTGTAGTAAGGTGAGAGTTGGTCTCTTCTTCCTAGTAAGAAGTGAGAGGAAGGGCCTCAAGTTTCACTGCAAGAGGTTTAGACTAGATTATTAGAAAAAAATTCCAACACTGGAATAGGCCTCCCAGGGAGGTGCCCGAATCACCATCCCTGGAGGTTTAAAAAGATGCATACATGTGGCACTAAGGGACACAGTTTAGCACCAACTTAGTAAAGTTCAATAATGATTGGACTGGATGACTTTAAAGGTCTTTTCCAACCACAGTGATTCTTTGATTATGTAACTTCAAAATTAGAAAGTATAACTGCTAAGCCTGATAAATACTGGGGGTGAAGAAAGAGAGGAAGAGACCAGGACAAGCCACTGGACAGCTACATAACTTTAACCTAAAAAATCATTTGTCATTTGTTGCCCTTGACTCAAGCATTCCTGAATAGCATTTATTTTCCAGACCTGTAAGAAGCAAAACCTCAGAAAATGTGATCTCCTACTCCTTAAATAAAAATATATTCACCATAAAACTGTTAATAGGACCATGCGTTACATACAACAGTCTCAAAAATTTTAGAATCCTTATGGATTTGGTAGTGACTGAATCAAAAAACAATACACCACCTTTCAGCAGACATAATGAGGTCAAATGGGGTCTTTGCTCATTTTCCAAAATTGTTTTGAGGGTTAAACAGACAGTGGTCCTCCTTAGTTTTGAAGTCATAGCACATAGCAACACTCTGTGCTGGGTTAGGAACTGGTTGGAGGGCCGAGCCCAGAGAGTGGTGGTGAATGGTGCCACATCCAGCTGGAGGCCGGGCACTAGCGGTGTGCCCCAGGGATCAGTGCTGGGCCCCATCCTCTTTAACATCTTCATTGATGATCTGGACGAGGGCATCGAGTCAGTCTCCAGTAAATTGGCAGATGACACCAAGCCGGGGGTTGATGTTGCTGGGCTGGAGAGCAGAAGGGCTCTGCAGTGGGACCTCGACTGCCTGGACAGATGGGAAGAGTCCAAGGGGATGGCGTTTGTCAAATCCAAGTTCCTGGTGCTGCACTTTGGTCACAACAACCCCATGCAGAGCTACAGGCTGGGGTGGGAGTGGCTGGAGAGCAGCCAAACAGAAAGGGATCTGGGGGTGCTGATTGACACCCACCTAAATATGAACCAGAGTGTATCCAGGTGGCCAAGAAGGCCAATGGCATCCTGGCCTGCATCAGNGGGAGCTGGGATTGTTTAGCCTGGAGAAGAGGAGGCTCAGGGGAGGCCTTATGGCTGTCTACAACTACCTGAAGGGTGGTTGTAGCCAGGAGGAGGTTACCTTCTTCTCTCAGGCAATCAGCACCAGAACAAGAGGACACAGCCTCAAGCTGCACCAGGGGAAGTTTAGGCTGGAGGTGAGGAGAAAGTTCTTGACTGAGTCACTGGCTACTGGAATGGGTTGCCCAGGGAGGTGGTGGAGTCACCATCTCTGGAGGTGTTCAAGGTGGGTTTGGACGTGGCACTTGGTGCCATGGTGTAGTCTTGAGGTCTGTGGTAAGGGGTTGAACCTGATGATCTTTGAGGTCTCTTCCAACCTTGGTGATATTGTGATACTGTGATATACATAGTATCATACACACGTACATTTTATGTACCCCCAATGTTCCAGAAGCATGTAGATGTGGTGCTTCAGGATAGAGCTTAGTGGTCTTTGTAGCTGGGTTATGGTTGGACTCAATTAGCTTGGGGGCCTTTTCCAACCTTGATGATTCTATATCCCAAAACTAGTACTTCTGTCAAAGGTCAGGTATAACTGCTTCTCAGACACTGTAGAAGTTCCCTTACCAAATAAAACATTCAAATGTGTGTATGGGGTGGGGGGGTGTCCCAGGTCTTGAACAATACTGAATCACATTTGCATCTGATATTGCCTCAGTCATTCACTCTTATAAAGGACTTCAGTTCCTATAAGCTTTGAGCTTTGAATATCACATACCAGGAAGAGAACAAGTAAGGGCATGGAAGAGCTTCTACACTGGCTATCTGTTGTATATCACCGTATAGTATAAACTAGTATAAACAGATACTAGTTTCAAGCCAGGCAGACAGCAGGGCTATGCATCAGCCCTGATTTTGCCTCTTCAATTAAGATCTCCCCTCTGCAAGCCTCTTTAAAACCAGGTCCCTTCAAAGAGCGGAGCTAGGACAGGTTTTTCACTGCTGCTACTCTTAATTCCTCCCTCCTCCGTAGGTGCTGACGTCAGGTCACCAGGCCACAGCAATGCTGACAAGGTGAGCAGGCAGACCAAGAAAGCAAAGCTGGGCAATGCCTTCATGAATAGCAGAGGCCATATCACTCCAAGAAGCAGTACACATACATTCAAAAGCTTCCCCCACACCATTCGACAGTCACCTCCTGATCCAGGATGTGCTGAGGTTTCCCCAGTGGCACAGTTAAAAGAGGAAAACCCAAATCCATCAGTCTGTCACTTTAGCTCGGGTTATTCCCTCCTGCCACTGGCCAAAACCATCTCCAAGAGTTTACTGGTAGTGCTGGCAAAACAACATGGATCATCTTCAATTCAGCCTGGCATCTCAGCCCAAAGCCACATTTATTGTGACACAGGAATAAGCCAAACATACTTACAGTCGCCATATGAAAAACACTGAAACACAACACAGGTTTTCAGGGTCTGGGTTTTTCAGGTCAATTAAAGTTACTAGCTGTGAAACTGATATAAAATAAGCGTCAGCTTCAGAAGAATACAGACTAGGACTAAAAAAAGCCCTCCCCCCTTTTGTGAATAACTAAGCTAAGACATTTAAAAAAAAGGTTTAAGAGAGCCTCATATCTCTAATTCTGAGGAATGAAACTACTTATCACAGGTTAAAAATGAAAACAGGATATTGCCAGATAATGCAGAGCACAGGCACCTGGGATCCCTTACTTTATTAAATATTTCCCCTCCCCACCCACATATCAACCAACACAGGAAACGTGATACCCAAGAACTTGTCCATCATTCATTACACATTCACACAAGCTTAACAGTATCACAACCACCCAAGCTAAAACTCTGCAGCTGCAATTATGAAACATGACACAAAAACATGACAAAAAGCTGTTTTCCAATTTGTCCAATACATGTGCTTAAACCTAGTGATGACACACAGAAGGCTTATGAAATATGTGCACACCTACCAGAACTTTTCTGAAGGGGTCCAAGTTGACAGCCTGGACTGTAAAATAACCATTTATCCAGCACTACCGGTCTACCATCCTCCGTTTCCTTGAAAGTAAGCAGCATCTCTCTGCTCCTACTCCCCCAACATTCCTGTGCCTCATCACACCAAAATAAATCCAGGCACTGCATATTTTGAGTGAGCAGTATGCTATTGGTTACTATTTAATATGAACATGTGGCCAGGCCCTAATCCAGCCAGGCTCAGCTAAAGCTCAAGAAGCAAACCTCACAATATAAACAATGTTCCCAGGTCCCGTTTCCCAATCAGACACCTCTATGGCTGCGGGCTGGGAAGGGGTATAGGAATGGTGTCACACAGCTCGCACCGCTCCCCGCCTCAACAAAGGAAATCCCTGCAAGCAGCTGTATAAAATATTACCAAGATCAAAGACAACTGCACGGCAGCGTGAAAACGAGAAGCGGGTCTAGCGAGGACACTGTTCCAGCAGCTGCAACACGGTCCTCAAGACAACAACTTGAGAGACCAGCTAGGACGAGCTGCGTTCGTACATAACGATGTGACCTTTACCAGGTTCAACGCCACCCTTCATATGCAGTGTTTACTACAGCCTGTGACTCCTGGCTCTGCGTTTCACCTGGGTGGAGGTGGTGCTGCAACACCTGCGGTCCACGCAGCCCCGTGGCAGAAGGACGAGGGAAGGAGAGCCGAGCTACTCCGCCACCCCGGGAGGGGGGCTGCCAGGCATCTTGAATGCCTACAGCGATGGTCTACAGTTTCTCGCAAACGTAAAGAGGCCCAACAAGGCTGAGCCCCCAGCCAAGCTCCTCAATGGCTTCCCTCACACCACTCCCAGTACGCCCTCTTTTCCCCCGGCCCCGAGAAAAGTGAACAATAGGCGACCCCCTCTCGGGGGGTCCTCATCCCAGAGAGAGGCGGGCCCTGTGCGGCCCGGCGGGATGCACCACGCCCCGCACGCAGCCCTGCCTGAGGCTGAGGGTCGCGTTTGGTCCGCAGGGCCGGCGGGTCCCCACCGCTCCAGCCCGAAGAGGTCGGTACTGCGATACGGGCGGAGAAGGTTGGAACTAATATATTAAAAAATTAATATTCCACACATGACCTACACAAGCACACACCGGAGACGGCCCGCCGAGGCACTCACCCTGCTCGTAAATCGGAGCAAACTCTCATTCACGCTCCCCGCGGTGCCCAGGCCGCCGGAGCCAGGCGACGCCCCGAGAGCCGCCGGTCGCTGGCCTGCGCCGGGCCGAGTTGGGCCAGGCGCCG
>VWZE01003512.1:108989-125360 GCA_013396675.1 Eubucco bourcierii
CACTTCCATGTCCTTCCTGTGCTGAGGGCTCCAGAACTGCACACAGTACTCCAGGTGGGGTCTGACAAGAGCAGAGTAAAGGGGCAGAATCCCCTCCCTTGCCCTGCTGGCCACGCTGCTCTTGATGCAGCCCAGTCTTATCTATATTTTATCTTATCTGTATTTTGACTAGCTGCACTTCTCAGCAGAAGAATGAGTGATACAGGTTACTCTTATTGCTTTTCTTTCTTCCCACAGCTAAGGATTTAATTTCTCTCAGTAAAATATTCCAATTAGCCTCAAACCAGAACACCATGTTACCTGGGAGAAGACCTGGGATCCCCAAAGCTGATCTCTGCACCCTTCCACCATTGGAAGAAATCAGCCATTTCAGACTAGTGTACCTTATTCTAGGAAATTTTCTTCCTCTTTACTTCAAAGAAAATATTACCTCATCATCACATGCTAGGCAACATACCAAGTGAAAAAAAAAAAAAAAATCTTTCCAGTCCAAAATATTACTATCAATTTCTGCACATGAAGCAGCATCACCAATGTCTCACTGTGACTCATCATGCTTCTGATCTGCTTTACTACCTAAGACAGAGTTTGCTATCAAATAACCATAAAGTAACTGCTTATTTTCTCAGCTATTGCTATTTAACGGCACCTATCAGATGAGCAATTTCTTGTTTAGTAACTTCCAGGTAGCTGGCTGTACATTATAAAATGTAGAGGTTTTGCAGTTTAGAGAAGTATAGTATTCTGACAACACTGATTTACTTACATCTGCTCATTTGTGAACTGCTATATATAACCTTGGAGTCTGGGTTGATGAAAAGCTCAACATGAGCCTGCAGTGTGCACATGCAGCCCAGACAGCCAACCGAGTCCTGGGCTGCAGCAAGAGCAGTGTGGCCAGCAGGGCAAGGGAGGGGATTCTGCCCCTTTACTCTGCTCTTGTCAGACCCCACCTGGAGTACTGTGTGCAGTTCTGGAGCCCTCAGCACAGGAAGGACATGGAAGTGCTGGAGCAGGTCCAGAGGAGGGCCACAAAGATGATCAGAGGGCTGGAGCAGCTCTGCTATGAGGACAGGCTGAGAGAGTTGGGGCTCTGCAGCCTGGAGAAGAGAAGGCTTCCAGGAGACCTGATAGTAGCCTTCCAGTATGTGAAGGGGACCTACAGGAAGGCTGGGGAGGGACTATTTACAAGGTCCTGCAACGACAGGACAAGGGGCAATGGGTTTAAACTGGCAGAGGGGAGATTTAGACTGGATGTTAGGAGGAAGTTCTTTACAGCGAGAGTGGTGAGGCACTGGAACAGGTTGCCCAGGAAGGTCGTGGCTGCTCCCTCCCTGGAGGTGTTCAAGGCCAGATTGGATGAGGCCTTGAGTGAGGTGTCCCTGCCTATGGCAGGGGGCTGGAACTAGATGATCCTTGAGGTCCCTTCCAACCTTATCATTCTATGATTCTATGATTTGCCAGATCTGCTGTGTGTGCTCTTACAAGCATTTCAGAGCAGATGAAGCCATTAGAAAACCTTTTCTTTTTAGTGAAAACATTCTCTAATTTGTTGCATTGTTTCAGAGAGAGCAAAACAAAAAGCAGCAGCAAATATCACTTTACATTTCTCGACCTGTAGGATTAAAGCCAAGTTGTGGTTGTTTTGTTTTGTTGGGTATTTTTTTATTGTTTCATTCAGCAAGAGGAACTAAAGAAAGGGACAATAATTGGACTAACAGAACTAACAGAATATTCCTATTTAAGTGGCAGAATAAACAGCAAATGCCTGCTGGCTCTCATTTGTTCTAGCAAGGATTAAAATAGATCATCAGAAGATTAGCAAATATCGGAATATCAGATGTCCAGAGATGAGAGCTTGAGACTTCTCTACAGACACTTTTTTCTTTTCACCTCCAAAGAACAAAGTGCTGGTTATAAAATACAAATTTTATGGCTAATTAGGAAATTACAGCAGGGGAGCAGCCTGGTGGGCATGGGAATTTATGCTATGGAGCTCATCACAGCAAGGACAGCTTTTAATAGGAAAAAGAAGCAGGAAATTCAAGTGCTGTTTCTACCCCTGTGTGGGGAGAGATCCAAGGGAGAGACCTAATACACCCATGCTCACCCATGCACACTGCTGGCATTGGTCCTACAGGCACAGCAGCAAGGCCAAAAATGAACAAAAATGCTGCGGGACCTTCCCTTCCTCTCTCTCTCTCCATCGATATATTACGGTTGGGGAAGGCAAAGACAGCACCAGGCTTCATGTGGGATTTCTCAACAGGACTCCTTTCCCACCTCAGATCTGAGAGACTGTGGTGATTTGTATCTTTGAATATCTTTTCAGTTCATTTTCCTCTTAATGATGCTGAAGAAAGGGATGTCAGCACTAAGGAAGATGTATCTGTCACCCTGCACTGCTCTGGTTTCTAGCAGCAGCCAGGCTGATATTTGAAGCTACCTAGAAAAAATATTATGATTGGTTTTGGTGTTGATGTTCTAAGGAAGGGGGGAAAATGCCAGCACTGGAACTGATTGACTCAGAGCATACAAAACCATGAAGAAAATGTGCTCAAAGATTTTCTTTAAAAGCATGAGACCTTCCAGATGTTCCCAGGAGGCTTCAGATTGGCTCCTCTTGCATGGCCCCATGTCCTAGAGACATCAGTGGCTTGGACCTGGAGATGAGCACCATCTACCCTCATTAGGGGGGTTTGGGTATGGTATCCTGTGGGAAATATCTGTATCAGGAAAACATAGTTCACAGAGGATGTTCTAAGTGAGAGGTACCCAGATTCAGTGTCTAAAGTCACAGAAAGGCTTAGACTGGAAGTGCCTCTGGAGGATATGTAGTTCAGAGCAGAGCAGAGTTGGCTGTTGCAGGTTGCTCAGGGCCATGTCCAGTTGAATTTTGAGTATCTCCAAGGATGGAGACTCTGCAACCTCTCTGAGCAACTTGTGTCAGAGCTTGGTCACCCTCACAGGAGAGAACTCAACCATGATGACAGCACTTCCAAACTCTAATTATTGTTAACCTTTTCAGCTTTTTTTCATTTGGCTTGGGGTTTCTCTTTGGTGTGGGGTTTTGTGGTTGAGTTTGGGTTTTTTGGGGGGTTTTATTCTTTTGGGGGTTCTTTCTGTTTGGTGGGTTTTTGTTGTTGTTGGGAGGGGTTGGGGGTTTTTTTGGGTGGGGGAGAGATTGCTTAGTTAAGGTCCTTTTATGGAGAAAAAAAAAAAAAAGAAATGCAACTGTTTTCATCAAAAGAAAGCATTTTTTTTAAAGGTCACCTGGTTTTCCCTCAGCAAACTCAGCAGATGAACGTACAATCATAGAATCATAGAATGGTAAGGTTGGAAGGCACCTCAAAGATCGTCTGGTTCCAACTCCCTGCCATAGGCAGGGACACCTCCCACTAGGACAGCTCACTCAAGGCCTCCTCCAACCTGGCCTTGAACACCTCCAGGGAGGGAGCAGCCACAACCTCCCTGGGCAACCTGTGCCAGTGCCTCACCACCCTCACTGGAAAGAACTTCCTCCTAACATCCAGTTTCAATCTCCCCTCTGCCAGTTTAAACCCATTGCCCCTCATCCAGTCAATACAAGACCTTGTAAGTAGTCCCTCCCCAGCCTTCCTGTAGGCCCCCTTCAGATACTTGGAAGGCTACTCTAAGGTCTCCTTGAAGCCTTCTCTTCTCCAGACTGCAGAGCCCCAGCTCTCTCAGCCTGTCCTCATAGCAGAGCTGCTGCAGCCCTCTGAGCATCTTTGTGGCCTCCTCAGGACCAGCTCCAACAGTTTGATGTCCTTCCTATGCTGGGGGCTCCACAGCTGCACACAGTACTCCAGATGGGGTCTGAACATGAACATGAACACTTTGGGAATAATCCCAGTACTTCTTGCTTCACTTGAGAGCAGCACCTGCCTATGGATGGCATTGTGCTGTTGCCAGAAAAATTGGTGGTACAGTTGACCATTACTATAATTATTTATTTAGTACCTGGCAAATGGAGTCAGTCTCTTTGTGCTAGCCACTGCCCAAACATACTGGAAGGAAGATAACTTGTTCTCAGATAAGGTGTTCTTTACTTGTTGAACAGTGTGCTGCAAAGAAGTGGGTGGAGGGAAGTACAAACACCAAAGCTTTTGTGCACATCTCTGAATTTTAGAATGGCTTCCCTCATCGTGGCTATATGTGGAAGGAGAGCAGATCCTTGCCATTCTGCCTGAGGGTGTTAGCCACTCAGAGAGAGGTGTCCAAGCTAAGAGCCATAAGAGCTGCTGCTTTTACTTTGGAGCCAGAGGAATGGCTATTCTGAGAAGACTCTGCTCCAAAATTAAAAACCTTGTTTGAAACTGAAGGCAGTTTTTTCTTATGACAACTTACTGCTCTTTCTTGGTAGAAATACTGATTTGGAAAGAAAAGCATGAATAATGGTTTCTTGTCTTGTTGAGAAAAATGAGTGATTTTGTGTCACACAGCCTGTCCTGGGCAGAGGAGAGAAGAAAGGAGAGAGGAGAGGTTCAGACTTTGTGGTGTATCTAGTTTGTGTGATTTCTGGAGTTGTCAACCTTAGAGTAGCCTTCCAGTATCTGAAGGGGGCCTACAAGAAGCCTGGGGAGGGACTATTTACAAGGTCTTGCAATGACAGGACAAGGATCAATGGGTTTAAACTGGCAGAAGGGAGATTGAAACTGGATGTTAGGAGGAAGTTCTTTGCAGTGAGGGTGGTGAGACACTGGCACAGGTTGCCCAGGGAGGTTGTGGCTGCTCCCACTCTGCAGGTGTTCGAGACCAGGTTAGACGAGGCCTTGAGTGACCTGTGCTAGTGGGAGGTGTCCCTGCCTATGGCAGGGGGTTGGAACTATATGATCCTTGAGGTCCCTTCCAACCTTACCATTCTGTGATTCTATGATTTCCAGGTGTTATAATCACATATGTTACAACTACATGTTTCCTGAAACTAGGAAAACATATTAATGTTCTTAAACCAAAACTAAATAGGAGAAAGCATCACCAGCTTCCAATACATTTCTTCACTTGTCCTTTCCCTTACCCCTTCCCCTTTCCTTTTTCTTCCTATACTTCATAGCTGGTGTTAAGTTACTAGTTATTTCAGGGATTTGAGAAAGATTTGTGTATATCTACCCAGTTTGGCTGTTCTGGTTTTTGTTTTGTTTTTTGGTTTTTTTTTTTTGTTTGTTTGTTTTGGTTTTTTGGGGGGGTTTTTTGTTTTGTTTTGTTTTGTTTTTTTGTTAATACTTGTCTGCTTTAATCATGGACAGTTTGAGGGCTTGTTGCAGTGAGGTGGTGGTGGTGTGCTTGCAACCTGTTATGAGTTTTCCTGTACTCTGGTCTTTTCCACCTAGTTAGACAATATCTCATTTTGGAGTGAAAAACTACTTCTTGCAAGACGAAGGAAAGGAAGCTTGAATGGGTCTCTCAGGCCTCACAAAGGCAAAATTCCTGATAGTAGCAAGGAAGAAGCTGCATTGCTTGAGCGAGAACTCAATGCTAATGGCACTGGTGCCACCTTTTGGTTCTAGCCAACCAAGCATTTTGGAAGGCTGTGGTGATGTTGCTTCACTACTTCCTAGCATCCTAAGCAGTGCCAGCCTGCCCTCGCCTCTGAGTGTGCTCCCACTCGAAGTGCTCGGTATTGCCCTTTGCCTAACACCTGTCAGACCGTGTGGCTGCCAGAGCCCATCATCAGTGCCTTGTTGGGTAAAGTAGCCAGCAGTGCCCCTGATGCTTGCTGCAGGCAGAAGGCAACATCTCACCTTCTGAGGGCTTGGCACCACAGAGGTTTCTAATGTGGTTTGGAAGCAGGAGCTGGTATCCACCAAGATGCTCACACGCAAATCCAGCCTTAGCACTGAAGATGTGATTCTGTGATGTCTGCTTCCACAGGCAGCAACTGGAAACTTCTTAAGAGACTTGTTTGCAACAAAGTTGCTGTGTCTGGATTTGACTGCAGATGCAAACAACAGCAGAGAAATCAGGCCATGGTGTAGGGCAGCATCTAATTCCTTCCCAAGGAGAGGCAGGACTGAGCTTGCAGCCGTTGCTTTGGCACAGGCACCATTTGGGTCTCTTTCTGATGCTCTGTATTTGCAGACCATATGTTACATCCCAGCTTTCTCTTTCCTGTTTACTGCTATTCATTTTCCCATATGCCATCATCCCTGAAGCTCTTTTTTCTCTTCTAGTCTTTCTTGGCCAATAGACTGTAATTCTTATGTCATCTTCAAAAGAGGTACAGAGCAATCCCTGAGGTGATGCTGGAAGCTGCTCCTCCAGCAAAGACTGAAGAAGCCTTGCCTTTCAAGGGAGCACTCAAATTGCTCTGAAACACAAAACCACTTGCTAGGTTATGACATAGCTATTCCCTTGACCCACATAGTAAAGCAGACGTAAATTTGTAGTATTATGGGAGGCACACAGTATTATGGCAGCTTTAAATAATGTCTTTTTGTTACTGCACTTCTGGAGGACAGTTGGCTGCAGTTTGGGGCTCTGCAGGTTGCCTGATGAAGGGAAACTCAGGAAGAGGATGAGTTATCTTTGATGTAAATGGCCAGCAGAAGCTCAATCTCTCAAGAGCAGAAAGCAGCAAATAGCAGGAAACTATTTTAGTCTGTCTACTTTCTCTCCATCAACACATAGCCCAAAAGCACTTTGAGTGTTTCCTCCTGTCCACATTCCTGTTTCTCTGCCAGGTGACCTTCTCTGACCTCTTCTCCTCTCTGGTATTTTTGCAAGCCAATATTAATACTGAGAGATTCACATTGCTCACTTAGCTAGCATAAAACTGTATGGTCCCAGGTTGGGAACTATAAGGTTAAAAAGAGTCCTCTGGGGACTAGAAGATTGTTATTCAATCCCATAATTCTGCTATCTCTTCATAAGCTCACAGCAAGGCAGCTTGTGCTCCTTTCCTCCTCCTCCAGCCTTGTGCCAGGCAAGAGCTGTGTTATCAAACATGTAAGGATAGGCCTGGTTTGGGGCCTCCAGAGGCTGTGCTTAGGCCTCTTGGATGGCAGAGACATGGGGAGGGGAGGATTGGAGCACTGGGGATGATAGTTTTAGTTTTGGGTTGGGGGAAAATTCAGGGGGTTCGCTTATGGATTCTGTATCTGCTTTGTAATTTCTCTCTGTAACTCTCTCCAAATATAATTCTAGTTTTTTCTCCAATTCATTTGAGAGCTTCACTCTGTCAGCTCTTTAAACCCACGACACTTTTGTATGCCATTGCAATACATGGTGTAAGACAGTAGCCACAGAAATGCAAGCACCAACAAAGTAAACTTTCACCTCCATGCAAAGAAAAAATAAAAAAGTCTACTCAAGACTGTAATAAGCATGTAAAATCATTATGACTAGTCTCATATAAAGGTGGCTTCAGTGATACCTAGCAGGTCTCCAGTCAATTCCAGCAAGATACAATTTAATCCATGATGGAGTTAGTGTTTTCTTTGGGACTGCAGTGTTTTTCTCAGAAACATGTTAACCCTCCAACCTGTATATACTAAGAAGATGCTAGATAGGCCTGAGATCAGTGATATTTGCAAGGCAGATGGTATGGGGATTTGAACAGAAACCAAAGAAAAGCCACACATGAAACAGATCAATTCCTGATGGAAGTTCAAAAATGCTAGCATGGGGTCATGGGGTGTTTGTCTCAGATTCAGAGGTGTTGCTTGTCTCCGACTCGCTCTTTCATCTGGCAGTAAAACCATACTGTAGAAGAATGAAAAAGAATTTGATTTTTTTTTATTTTTTATGTCCTTTCCAAGCAGCTCCAAGCTCCAGAGGAAGAGCTCTCAGGATGCCAGAGCCAGCAAAGTCCACCTCTGCCCCTAAAAAGGGCTCCAAGAAAGCTGTGACGAAGACCCAGAAGAAGGGCGATAAGAAGCGGCACAAGAGCAGGAAAGAGAGCTACTCCATCTACGTCTACAAAGTGCTGAAGCAGGTCCACCCTGATACTGGCATCTCCTCCAAGGCCATGGGGATCATGAACTCTTTTGTCAACGACATCTTTGAGCGCATTGCCGGAGAAGCATCCCGCCTGGCCCATTACAACAAGCGCTCCACCATCACCTCTCGGGAGATCCAGACGGCTGTGCGCCTGCTGCTCCCAGGAGAGCTGGCCAAGCATGCCGTCTCAGAGGGCACCAAGGCTGTCACCAAGTACACAAGCTCCAAGTAGCCAGACATCACCTCTCCAATGGGACCATCAAGCACTGGGCCCTCTGCGCAAGCACAGGTGGGCAGCCACAGTCTGGGTAAACATCACAGCTATTAACCACAGCAATTTGCAGCCTTGGAATGGGCATGAGAAGCTGTCTGGTGGAAGATGAGACAGCGATCTGGATGTCAGATGATTTTCATAGTCTGTTTGGGACATGCAGTGGGTTCAGCAAGGCTGGTGAAGGAGGCCTTTGCTTTCACACCTCATCCGATGAACTGACTGACATCCAAACTCCCCTCTGTGCTTGGCAAACATGCGTGTTTGGGACTGGCAGGGGAGACTGGCAGCAGCAATGCAGTAATGCCATCTCTGAAGTCTTCCTGTTTAGCTGCTTTCTCACAGTCATCCAAGATGGGCACTGAGGAGTCAGCGTTGCTATCGTCTCCCTCATAGCCTGGATCCACCCCATGCTGGCACAAGTGGCATTGACAGCAACTGGGCATGAGCTGTGGAATAAAATCTATCTTGGTTCAGCAGCTATTTCTGCTTGGCAGCCTGCTTTTAAGAACAAGCCTGGCAGGCAGGTAGATACCCAGCATGATACCAATCACTGTTCCTCCTTGTCACTCCCAGTGGATGAACCAGCAAACAGACTGAGGGTGCTGGCACTGGAGCTGCCTACCGCCTCTCACCTTGTGCCAAAGCAGATGAATGGACGAGGTGGGAATGTTGGGGCTGGGTTGCTACCTTCCTCTGTTTTGTCTGCTTTAAGGAGTTGGGTTGGTCTGCAAGACATTGCTGATTCTGCTGCTTTTCAGAGACTACTCCTGCTTTGACCCTGCCTGGGTGCCCCCAAGACAAGGTGGTCCCTGTGGGAATCCTCTCTCCTGTGAGAGAGGATTGGTGGTGCAGAACAAACAGCATAGAGGTATCGGGGGGGGGACTGAGGATTTGGAAAGGCACGTGGAATGGGAACAGAGGTGGTTAATGCAGAGATCACTGTGGGCAGCTCACTTGGCCCTACCTTGCCTGCTTTGTTCACCAGTTAGAAAGCAAAACCGAAAACTGGGGCTGGCTGGATGTATAGGAATGCTTGACTGCATCCCAGTGATACTTTAAATAATTTAAAACTGCATCAGATACTCCCCATATATTCTCAAAGTCCACAGTAAGATAAGCAATAATAAAATCCTGATAAAAGCCATAGAGATTAGTGGAGGATTGTCTTGGTTACAGGTTTATCTTGCCCAAACTGCTGGATAGCAGAAGAGCATGTGTAGAACTGGTGTGAAGTTGAAGCTTCCTACTCAAACCACAAAATTAGACCCTAAAAAAATACCAAAATCTCTGGTAGGCAGTCTAAAATAACAACTGCTTTCTGCAGCTTATTCTGTAAATAAACAGGGCAGGAAAGAAAGAAAATCCAGAACTAAGTGCACCTTCTCCTCAGACTCCAAGACCTTTCTTTTAACTGAAAGGTAAATTCATATCCTGAAATAGCAACCTTGCAGTACATCTCTCACTTTATTCTATGTTTGTCTCTGTCCTGTTTCTTTACACTTTGCGTGATGTGGACTCTTGCAAATTTATGTTGTTTCTGAAGCTGCAGGACTCTGCAGCTCTAGAAAATCTACTTATTTCTTGGTTTTATAACAGTGTTGTAGTCATTTTCCAATTGGTCTGAGAAAAGGTCCATGTGGAGGTGTTCAGCCAAGAGAATCTCAGAAAGCAGACTGCAGCATAGTGCGTCATGTGGTCTCCATGGAAGACCAAACATCAGGTTGCTTATGGGTTGCTCCCATCTGCCTTGTTTCAGTTTGAACACCCATAAAGGAGCTTTCCTCCCAGACTTTGCCCAGTGATAGCACACAGCCATGTTTCATACTCTAATGCCAGCAGGAATCTCTAACAATAACTTTCAGGAAGAGCAGAAGCCAGATGTCAGCATCCACAATGAGCAGCTCCCAGCAGCATTAGCTGTACTTGGTAGCATTGATATCCTGGACGGTTTGGCTAGGATGCTTTGGAGGTGACAGCTTAGCATTTCTTTCTGGTTTCCAATCAGATTGTCAAGATGAAAATACACATGCAGTAGGCCTAGAGCCTCTCTCCTTGGCCTCTCTCCCACCAGAAGGCAGACAGCAGATGATGCAGAAGAGGAGTATAGGGAGTGAAGGGCTAGCTGGCAACACTGCAGCTTTTTCCTCCCATCTCTGTAAGCTGTAGGTTAAGATTCATCCCCTGAGGGAGTCTTCCTGAAGGTCGGAGTTCATAGTGGTGTAAGTCCACTCCAGTCCAAGCAGCGTGTACAAGCCAGGGCATGCATCTCCCAGGATTACCTGGCACAGCCTCTAAGCCTCACTCTTTTGAGCAGAACAAAATTCTGCTCTACTGTCTGCAGTCTGCAGAAAGTCAAGAAAATAAAATGAGATGTTATCCCTCCATAGTCTCCTGGGCAACTCAGGAAGCTGGGGACAAGGCTGGGCACTTAGACAAGAGCTGCTGTCCTCACGCACATGCAGTACTGGTCTCATTTTCTTCTACCACTGTTGCCACTCTCTATTTTGGGAAGTCATTTCAGAGAGAGGAGAAATGTCAATTTAAGGCTATAAAAATACATGGAAGGCTTAAAGAGAATTTTTATATTGTCTAATGCCGAGTCAGTGAAATTGATCATATTCATCCATTTATAGTTCAGGCTGTCCTTTCACACATTGTTTGCTCTCCACTCTCCCATTGTATCATTACTTTTCTTGCCCCTAACAATGTGGATCACAGGATCGAGCAACTTACCCAGTTTAAAATGAGCCCTTTCTATTTTTCCAAGCTTTGTTTTAACCCCATTCTGGTGTCTGCTCTGATCTGTCACAGACACTCGTGCCAGCCAAAGGGAAGGGCTGATCCAGGAAGGACAAGGTTGGCATAAGTTAGGACTGTCACAGAAAGCAGTTCATGGCTTTTGTGTCAAAGAAAAATGCAGAAATTTTTGTTTCCTGCACTGGTCCAGTTAGCAGCAAAGCTGAGGCTTTTGAATACAGCACTACAGCTGTTACACTTGTGATGTCCCACAAGTAGTTTCTCTAAGAGTCCTGACAGTGGAAATCAGACACATCCCATTTCTGCAGACTCAACTGTTACACAAAGGAAAGGAAACAGATTGGGAAGTGGACTCCGTTTGCATGCAGCCACCCAGTTGCAGTGGTCAAAGGCTTTTTGTTCAGCAGACTTACAGCATATGAAGCACACCATTCCCACAGCTGTCTGTTGCTGTACATGATCATGGGCACAGCAGTTTCACAGGAATCACTTTGGCTGTGATGAGCTTGAAATAGGCCTTAATATAGTACAGGCAATAGAAAATGGTCTACAAGATCAAGCATCAGTTGTCTGTTCAGTAACCTGGGGTGTGACATATTGCACAGTTCCCTGGTAAGGGGATTTGCTGTGGAAGAAGAGTTCTGTGCTTCAAGGTCTTTGCTATTAAGAAGCATACATCTCCACTTCTGGCATTGATAAAATGTTTTTTGAAATTAAGATAATATACCAAGTCCCACTATTCCCACCCAGAAGCATCTCTGGGTCGTTCTTGTGTTCTGCCAATTGAAAAAAAATAATCAACTGGAGATTGGAAGTTGGAAAAGGAAGCTGAAAATGAGTAGTACAGCCTCAGCGCTCACCTCACATTAACTACATGGACATCACTGCACTAATTGTTTTCATGTGCATTTTAAGAGATAAAATTAGCTGATCTAGTCCTGATTTTCTACCCTGCTTCCCCAAAAGGGCTTAACAGTCTATCCACTGATAGAGCAGAGCTCAGTCTACAGAAGGGCTGAGTGGCCACATGCATGCAGGCTTGCTCCTGCTCAAGGCAGACAGGTCTTTAGTCAAGCATGGGGAAAACAAAAGTAAAGACAAGTGTGGAGGATGCGTCTGTCTTGGACAGAGCTGCATGCCTTAGGAAGGGATGCCTGAGCTGAGACCACAGAAAAGCCCTGCCTAGAGAAGCCATGTTTCTGTATGTCCTGTCCTGGCGACAGGCAGCCATGTGGAGGTAGACCCAAGTTCTGGCCACCACCAGAGTCAAGCCTGGCATAGCCTTTGCACAGCCCTGGCATTTGTCCCATCGTAGTGTTTCCCGATGGTTTACATCCAGACCGAATTGTTTACAGAGAAGGGAGAATGTGAACTATTACAAGCACTTGCTGCCAGAGTTTTGAGAATTCCCTGGGACCAGCACCTGGGGAGCAACCTCTCATGCTTACTCTCCATGCATGGTATTTTGTGGGCTTATGTACACAGTTTTTCTGACAGTGTTACATCCAGTATGATCTATGTTATATTACTGCTGTTGAATGACTTATCACATGACCAGTTACCTGTTTTCTGTTAAATGTATAAATAAAATGTAAATGCCAACCTGTTCAAAGTCAAATGTACTGTACTGTACACAGTTCTGGAGCCCCCAGCACTGGAAGGACATGGAAGTGTTGGAGCGGGTCCAGAGGAGGGCCACGAAGATGCTCAAAGGGCTGGAGCAGCTCTGCTATGAGGACAGGCTGAGAGAGTTGGGGCTCTGCAGCCTGCAGAAGAGAAGGCTTCCAGGAGACCTGATAGTAGCCTTCCAGTATATGAAGGGGGCCTACAAGAAGCCTGGGGAGGGACTATTGACAAGGTCTTGCAATGACAGGGCAAGGGACACTGGGTTTAAACTGGCAGAGGGGAGATTTAGACTGGATGTTAGGAGGAAGTTCTTTCCAGTGAGGGTGGTGAGACACTGGCACAGGTTGGCCAGGGAGGTTGTGGCTGCTCCCTCCTTGGAGGTGTTCAAGGCCAGATTGGACGAAGCCTTGAGTGAGCTGTACTAGTGGGAGGGGCCCCTGCCTATGGCAGGGAGTTGGAACTAGATGATCCTTGAGGTCCCTTCCAACCTTACCATTCTATGATTCTATGATTCTGTGAAATGAGACTCACCTCCCAGAAAGTCTTTGCTTCTGCAGTATAACCAGGGTCACTCCAAGCCCTGCATTTCTCTTTCTCCATTATATTTCCTGCAGACCTGGAGTGAGAGAAGACACCTTTTCAGCTGAAATGGAGCCTGGATGGGCCTGGCAGAGCATCAATCATAGAACAGACCAGCCTCTCACTGAGGGGATGCCATGAGCTGCCACTGAGACCTCACAGGGTGTCACTCTCCCCAGTTATTGACACAAAATGAGCACATGTATGTTTGCAAACCCTTCCAACAAGCTTGCCCTGGGCAGAGTCAAGTCTGCAGCTTCTCCTTGCCATGCTCCCACTCAGAGTGCACTCTGCCTAACCACTTATCTTCTAATTCCTAAAGGACAACACTTTTGACTTACACAGATTGAGAAGTGTAAGATTCTCCGCCTAGAAAATCATTTTATACACATTCAGAACTAACAGTTGCTGCCACTAGAAACATCTTTTCCTGCACTATCAGCTGTTTATAGACAGCAAACATGGAATAGGGTATAGCATCTGAAAACCCCAGGAAGGAAAGATATTCCTTTAAAAGAATGATTGGTAAATACACACAAGTGGAAGACTTAACCTGCTGGACATTAGCATAAGTCCCTACAAGGAGAGGCTGAGGGAGCTGGGATTGTTTAGCCTGGAGAAGAGGAGGCTCAGGAGGGACCTTCTTGCTGTCTACAACTACCTGAAGGGTGGTTGTAGCCAGGGGGAGGTTACCTTCTTCTCTCAGGCAACCAGCACCAGAACAAGAGGACACAGTCTCAAGCTATACCAGGGGAAGTTTAGGCTGGAGGTGAGGAGAAAGTTCTTGACTGAGAGAGTCATTGACTGCTGGAATGGGCTGCCCAGGGAGGTGATGGAGTCACCGTCCCTGGAGGTGTTCAAGGTGGGCTTGGATGTGGCACTTGGTGCCATGGTCTAGTCTTGAGGTCTGTGGTGATGGGTTGGACTTGATGATCTTTGAGGTCTCTTCCAACCTTGGTGATACTGTGATACTGTGTGATCATAATGGACTCAATGAAGTGGGAGATACATGTGCCACAGTGTCCTGGAGAAACAGGCTAAGACTTCAGATATGGGATATAGCAGAAAGCAGACCTTAAAAGATTTAGAATCTGTTTGAAGACAGGTTTGTAAGCTTAACATAATTAGTGGAATGCAGCATCTGGAGAACACAAAATCTTATAACTGACTGAGCTGAAGTATTTCTTTCCAAAGAACTAAATTATGCTACTTTTTATGCCAGTATCTGTTTCGATACCCCTTTGCTGCAGAACAGCATCCTCAATGCACTTTCATAACAGAGCTGACACCTCAGCCTCAGGAAGACCCAAACGAGGTTGCAAAAGGCAGAGCATACCCTATGGTCATGCTCCTTCAGGAGGCTGGATGACAACTATTTTTTTTTCTTTTTTGAGTTATTCAGTTGTCATTTAGTTATTATTGGCTGGTTATTCAAAGAACATTTGCTGGATTCAGGTGCCACATGATTAAAGCTGCTGTCAGAACCAGATGCAAGAACTGAGGAGCATCAAAAGTAACTGTGAAAGAGCAAGGTTTAAAATAAGTAAAAAGGAGCAGCAATTCATGCATCAAGCAGCCCACCTATTGAGCCCTTTGCCAACAAATGTTGGAAACATTACAGTGTGGTTCAAGAACAAATTAAGAGCAGAGAAATCCATTTGCAGTTGCTAAAGCTATGTTGAAAAAGTATTAGTGGCTGAGAGAGCAGAGCTGTTGTGGTTGGAGAAGATATTTGAGATCATAAAGTCCAACTGCTTGCCTGGGGTCCACAATCCCACTGCTACTGCTAAGCTAATACCAGTAAACCGTGTCCCTAAGCACCCATTTCAGGGGAAATGAAAACGAAGCAATGAGAGATCTGTGCAACCAGCCTCTTGGGCAGGTGTGAGAAGCAGCTAAAAAGGTTTCCCAAGGACTGGAGTGGATGGTTTCAGAGCAAAAAAGAAATACATAGGCAAAAGCATTGGCAACTATTACTGTGAGAGTAGAATGTAATTTTGCATTCTGTGCAGAAACAAGCTCCATTCTAAACATTCACCTCAGTTTCTGGGATCATGTCAGTGAGCTCAGAGGGATGTGATCAACAGTGCAGAGTTTAGTTGGAGGCCTACAGCTAGTGGTGTTCCCCAGGGGTCACTACTGGATTCAGTCCTGTTCATCATCAATGACCTGGATGAAGGGATAGAGTGAACCTTCAACAAGTTTGCTGATGTCACAAAACCGGCAGGGTTGGCTGACACCCTGTCAGGCTGTGCTCTCATTCAGTGAGACCTGAACAGACTGGAGAGTTGGGCAGAGTGGAACCTCAGGAGGTTCAGCAGGGGCAAGCATAGGGTCCTGCACCTGGGGAGGAATAATCCCCTTTGCTAGTACAAGTGAGGGGTGGTTCTGCTGGACAGCTGCTCCAGGAAAAAGACCCCGGTAGTGCTGTTGGATGACAAGTTCACCATGAGCCAGCGATGTGCTTTTGTGACCAAGGTGGCCAATGGTCTTCTGGGGTGCATTAAGGAGGCTGTGACCAGCAGCAGATTGAGGGTGGTTCTTCTCCCCTTCACTCTGCCCCAATGACACCATATCTGGAGCACTGTCTTCTGTTCTGGACTCACCAGGTCAAGAGAGACAGGGAACTGCTGGAGAGAGTCCAGCAGAAGCTAAAAAGATGTTAAGGGGACTGGAACACCTCTGTGAGGAAGAAAGGCTGAAAGGTCTGAGAACCTAGGAGAAGGGCACTGCTATGTGTGCCTGTCCTATTCCTACAGTCTCCATTGCCTTGTGGCCACTGCTGAAAAGAAGATTTTGCATTGGTTGCACCTAAGGGCCGATCCAGGTTGTCTACACAAATTCATGTAATATCTGCCTTGTGTTGCCCATGAACTGTGGAGAATTTGAGGCAGTTTTCTTGGGCCTCTGATGCTTAGAAGAAAGCACAAAAGAAAGCTTTTTATCTTCCTTTCCTGCATGGCTCCTGCACTTGGCTTGCTGGTGGAGTGTGTTAGCCTGGCCCACATGAAAGATGTAAGAGATGTTTTGTTTCTAAAATAGTTAGAGTTAATAAACACAGATGGTGTGAGAAAGAGAGAGGAATGGAGCTTCTGTTTTCTCATATAAAGGAAAGCTGTTCTCAAAAACATTTCTCATTTTGTCCCTTGAAGCAGATGATTTAAAAAAAAAAAAAA
>VWZE01003512.1:129085-140515 GCA_013396675.1 Eubucco bourcierii
ATAATGTGTATTATTTTTTTCATATGCAATTAACCATTTCAATCACATTTTCCATGTTTTCTTCAGAATCTTGGGCCTTACTCTGGCTGTGGATGACTTTAAGCTACACACCCAAGGCCTGAGTAGACAACTGCTCCAGAAGTGATCTAGGAAAATGTCAAGACAACCTAAACACCTGCAGTTTCACTTCTTGGCACAAAGATGCCAGAAGCATCTGTGCCTATGAAAGGCTGAACAACTTTGTACTGATACTTAATCCTGATTTCTTCCAATTCTTCTCTAGCAAACTGTCAGGAAAGGCAAAACCACTGAGCCACTGCTTACCTAATCCTGTAGCTCAGAAAACAAATCCCCCTTATTTATTTCCTTCCTCTGTTTGAACAAGTGGGAAAGTGGGTTTGAAACAAGACCACCAGCTGTCAGGAGGAACACAAAAATTGCTGGTTGTATTTTCCTATTTCCCAGCTCACAACCCCTAGTCCTGTAATTACCTGTGTTTCTGAGGCATGCCTTTCTTCCCCTACTGCTGATGTCAGGCAGCTATTTGGAAAAAAGAAAACGGGAAATACATGAAGGAAGTATTGTTTCTGAAGTGAAATAGGTCAGGACCCTAAAATCCGTTTGCTGTTATCTCTTAAATGTTTAATGAAAAAGTTGCAAAGGACTTGGAGCAGGAATTCATTCCTGAGCTTCTCCAGGCAGGGCACCAGGCTCACTTTCACTATCTACTATTCGTGGACAAGGTGTCAATTCAAGAGAGGGCCAAGGGTAAGCACTTCCTGGAAATGAGGCACAAAGGTTTTACTTAACTCTCCCACATATCAATACAACACAGAGAAGTACTTGCACATAGGTGGAAATCATAGAATCATAGAATGGTAAGGTTGGAAGGGACCTCAAGGATCATCTAGTTCCAACCCCCTGCCATAGGCAGGGACACCTCCCACTAGTACAGGTTACTCAAGGCCTCATCCAATCTGGCCTTGAACACATCCAGGGAGGGAGCATCCACAACCTCCCTGGGCAACCTGTTCCAGTGCCTCACCACCCTTACTGTAAAGAACTTCCTCCTAACATCCAGTCTAAATCTCCCCTCTGCCAGTTTAAGCCCATTGCCCCTTGTCCTGTCATTGCAGGACCTTGTAAATAATCCTTCCCCAGCCTTCCTGTAGGCCCCCTTCAGATACTGGAAGGCTACTATCAGGTCCCCTCGAAGCCTTCTCTTCTCCAGGCTGAAGAGCCCCAACTCTCTCAGCCTGTCCTCATAGGAGAGCTGCTCCAGCCCTCTGATCATCTTTGTGGCCCTCCTCTGGACCCGCTCCAACACTTCCATGTCCTTCCTGTGCTGAGGGTTCCAGAACTGCACACAGTACTCCAGGTGGGGTCTGACAAGAGCAGAGTAAAGGGGCAGAATCCCCTCCCTTGCCCTGCTGGCCACGCTGCTCTTGCTGCAGCCCAGGACTCGGTTTGCTGTCTGGGCTGCATGCGCACACTGCAGTGTGCATCTCCTCTTCTCACCTTAGATTCAAAACAGAAATCTTCTTAGCTGGATCTGAAGATCATAGAATCTTAGAATCATAGAATGGTAAGGTTGGAAGGGACCTCAAGGATCATCTAGTTCCAACCCCCTGCCATAGGCAGGGACACCTCCCACTAGTACAGCTCACTCAAGGCCTCATCCAACCTGGCCTTGAACACATCCAGGGAGGGAGCATCCACGATCTGAGCCACATCCAAGATCTGAGCACTGATAATGGCAGCATCTATGGTTGTTGTGATTAACATTTGTAAAAGGTCTTTTTCCTGTCTCTGAAGGGAGTTTAGCAGTAAATCTCTTAGTATTTCTTCAGCACTAAGTATAGTGTCCTCTTCCCACCTTGATTATATAGTTTTTCTCTGTTTGTCAGATGAAGACTGACCCAGAAGAGGGAGCAGCAATGTCAGGCAGGCTTCTCAGTCCCCTAGAATCAGTCAGGTATAAGGTCTGATCAAGTATTGTAAAATATTTGAGCTGGCATCTCTAATCACTTATGGGATTTCATGGCAAAACATGTCAGGTTGTGTTCTACTGTGCAGAGCTGCCCTTCTCCTCTACTGGTATCTCCCTGACTCTGTCACTGAGCATTCAATTGAGATTTAAGATGTAGATGTTTATTGTCTAAACCATACCAAGTATTAAATCCTATGTGTCTTGCTATGAGCCCAGTTACTGTGCTCAGTAAGCTCCAGTATGACATCCTGCTTAGATTCTCAGGTTATAATTGAGTGAGATTTCACTAACAATTGAATTTACTTTAAGCAGGGTGGGGGAAAAAAGTACTTTTTCATCCTAAAAGACTCAGTTCTCTCCTTTAAATCAGTCAGCTAAGACATCTCCACTGGGGTGCTGAGTCACACAACCTAAGAAGGTAGCACCTTGTCCTTGCAGAAAAAGGTGTGAGACCAACTGGATTTTGAACCCTGAGCTTAAACAGTGCCCATGCCATACTGACAAGCTGAGTCACTGAGACAGCCACAGGAAGAAAAAAGCCTTGGGCACAGCTAATGCACTCACCTGCTATCCAATCCAAAGCCCTGACCCTGAAGGACAACGCACAAAAAGCTCCTTCCAGTAGCTCCCATATGAGCTGGCTTATACCTGCTGCTGACAGTTAATTTCATTCTTAAAGATAAAGATAAGCTGTGGATATGGCAGAGCAGGATTTGGTATAAATTGGTTCACTGAAGCTCAGCCAACTTGTGTCACGGCTGACATAAAACTGAAAAGAATAAGTCATCCATCCCAATTATTTTATTTTTATTTCAGCAGCGCTAAAATAATTCAAATGATGGTAGGTCTTGACAGAAGCAAAAACAGCTTCTGTGCCAGAAAGCCTGCTCATAAGGACAGGCTAGCAGGATGACAAGGGCACAGCAAGAAGGAATGCATCAAGGGAGTCTGCCAGGCATCAAGGGAGCAGAAGGCAACCTGGCTTCACTGCCCTGCCCTGCCCCAACCCATACTGACACTCTGCAATCTGTTCAGCATTCAGCAGGTCCCAGTGCTGCCATATTGATGGAGCATACCCTATGCATGCACCAAGCTTGTGGCAAGAGGCTGTGACACCACCATGTGCAGCCATTTGTAGGTGACTCGATAATGGAGATTTATGCTGTAAGGAGTTAAGTTTGTCTCACTCTAATTGCCTCAGCATTGTTTAAAACCCAAGAGGCAACAAGGGGAGTTTGAAGCTTCCCCACTGATTAAGACCTTCAGGATCAGTGAAACATCACCTAGATCCACAGGGGTAATTATCTTTTTGCTTTGCTACCCCTTGCTTATTTCTTCCTCATTTTCTAGATTTCTAAGTTTTCCTCCTGCATATGTAAGCAAAATAAATTCAAGTGTTTTTCCCAAACCAACTACTCAGCTCCTTTTTGTTTTCATTTGGGGGATCCATAAAAGAACCATCCCTTGTGCAAAAAAAACCTAATTGAATCATAGAATCATAGAATGGTAAGGTTGGAAGGGACCTCAAGGATCATCTAGTTCCAACCCCCTGCCATAGGCAGGGACACCTCCCACTAGTACAGCTCACTCAAGGCCTCGTCCAGCCTGGCCTTGAACACCTCCAGGGAGGGAGCAGCCACAACCTGTGCTGGGGGCAACCTGCGCCAGTGTCTCACCATCCTCACTGCAAAGAACTTCCTCCTAACATCTAGTCTAAATCTTCCCTCTGCCAGTTTAAACCCATTGCCCCTTGTCCTGTCATTGCAAGACCTTGCCAATAGTCCCTCCCCAGCCTTCCTGCAGGCCCCCTTCAGATACTGGAAGGTTGGATAATTGAGATGTATGCCTGATGCCTTGGTCTGTCTGGCAGAAAAAATGGCTCTTTTCTAGGCAAAACCAGTCCTGTAGGGTGTTGTCTGTGAATTCTACTCACATATATCATGGTGTGCAAGAGCAGCAGGCTGTAGGCAAGACCAAACAGGCAGAGAGTGGTGGATGATTCAGTTATCAGTAAAGCCAGAGGGAACATGAGCTTTACCCTGGCCACCTCTACCTTAAACTTTACAGATATTCCTTTAAATTAGCACTGACAATCCCAGCATGCTGAGGAAGTTTTGAGAGAAGATTCTGGTGACTGCCTTGATTTCATTTTCTGCACGTCTCTAGTTGTTTCCAGACACATACATGACATTCCTTGTTGCAGTCTGTGCAGTCAACATAAAATCACAATGCCAGTGTCTGCTTATATTCTGCCTTGTTCCCCACAGCTTTCCAGTTCCACAGCTAAGTGCTGGTCTCAACAAATCTCTGCCAGGCTCAAAGTCCTTTCTGCAAAGTTTCTTCAAGCCTCTGTCTTTTTCTTCTGCTTCTTGCTGCAGGTGACTTTGCCCAGCATCTCCACAATAGACAAAGAGCTACCATTTCTCTCTGAGACCTGGTGTCCAGAAGTAGATTAAATTTGAAGAAATATGATTTTTTTTTCTGTCTCAAAGCTTCTTGCCACAAGGCACAGGTGAAAAGGGCTCAAAGGATCGCTCATTATTCCACCATGATAGAGGTGGCTGAGGACTAATGGTGCAATCAAAAGGACAGGTAAGTCCCCACAAACACTATGTCCTGGTTTGAATTAGAAGACAACTAATTGTGTTCAGTGATTTTACTTTGCAGTCTCTTCTAAGTAACTGCACTTTCTGAGTTAATGGTAGATTTTTGCAGGCAGTGTCAGCTTCTAGAAGTGATAGCACTTGATGTTTATAGTCATGGCCAAGGATTGGTATGCAGAAAGGCTCTTACTTGCTCCTGTGAAGACCAAGGTCACTGCTAAAACTTGTGTACTATGTTGAAGGTGAAGAAAGTAAATGGCTGCACCTGCGAGGAAAAATGGATGGGACCCAAAACCTGACCGACAGAGTATTCCCTTCCATGTATCTCATATTGAGTACAAAGTCAAGGGATCACAAGGGTTAAAACCTGTTCTTCAATGGCCAACATCTGAGGACAACTCTGTGCATTCTCTCTTCCATCCTGGTCCATGGGGTTTTGAGTGAAACTTCTGAACCCAGTTCCTATCTGCCACTGAGTGCAGCCTGGGACTTCCCCAGTGGCTGCCCACAGCATTACTGAACCTCATAGGGTGGGTTCTTCTCAGCCCACCTCTCCAGTTAGTCCAGGTCCCCCTGGATGGTATCCCATCCTTCAGATTTATCAACTGCACCACTCAGCTTGGTATCATCTGCAGATTTGTTGAAGGTGCACTTAATCTCATTGCCAGTATCTTTGATGAAGATAATGAACAGCACTGGTCTCAATACAGACCTAGGGAGACACCACATGTTACCTGTCTCCATCTGGGCATCAAGACATTGACCCTTTGGATGACACAATCCAAGCAATTCCTTGCCCACTGGACAGTCCCTCTCCTAGAGAGAAGGATATCATGGGAGATTGCATCAAAGGCTTTACAGAAGACCAGGAAGATGGCATCTCTTGGTCTTTCCTTGTCCACTGGTGTAGTTGTACCATTGTAAAAACCTGTTAGGTTGTTCAGCTCCCTGTCCACCATGTGTACCAGTATAGCTTCCAGGAGGATCTGTTCCATCATCTTCCCAAGCACAGAGGTGAGGCTGACAGGTCAGTAGTATCCAGAGTCCTCTTTTTTACCCTTTTTATAGATGGGTGTAATGTTTCCCTTCTTCCAGTCTCCAGGATCTTCACCTGACTTCCAGGACTTTTCAAATAGTATGGAGAGAGGCCTTGCAATACATCTGATAATTTCTTCAGAACTCTGGGATGCATCTCATCGAGTCCCATAGATTTCTATATGTTGAGGTTTCTCAGGTAGTCCTGTGATTGATCTTCCCTTATGGTGAGAGGGACTTTACCCCTCTGTTCCATCCCTAGTGGTCCATCAATTAGAGAAAGGGACAGAGCAAGATGCCAGTGAAGACTGAGGCATTCCACATCTCTCCCCTAAAACTAGCATGATCTTGCTACACTGAGAGTTTGTGGGATTAGTAGCACTTAATTACACAGTTCTTTGAGTGGTATGAATCTTCCTTGTATGCAGGTTGGAAGAGTCACAAGCTAATGACAAATACTTGTTCTCTTTAATTATGTGTAGCAAGGGAGGGCAGCCCAGCTCCTCCAGCTTTCCTCCTCTATCACTCTGACAGCTTCAACACCACCTGCTCTTAGAACAAAGTGATCACAGAAATAAAATCCACACTGATTTTTAGATCAAGCATCACAGCCTCGTACTGTGAGAACATGTGCCTTGTTCATAAGTACCAGTAAGAACTCGGGCACACCTAAGGCATCGATGACCTTCCTGCCTGTAAAATCACAGAATCATTTAGGTTGGAAAAGACCTTTAAGATCATCAAGTCCAACTGTAAACCTGACAATGCTGAGTCCACCACTAAGCCACGTCACTCAGTGCCACAACTCCAGGTCTTTTAAATAACCTCCAGAGATCATGACTTAAACACTTCCCTAGGCAGACTGTTTCAGTGTTTGATAATCATTTCAGTGAAGAAATATTTCCAAACATCCAGTTTAAACCTTCCTGGCTACCATCTAGGGCCATTTCCTCTCATTCTATCACTTGTTACTTCAAAGAAGAGACCAACCACCACCTTGCTAGAAATTCCTTCCAGGTAGTTGTAGAGGGCAGTAAGATCTGCCCTCAGCCTCCTTTTATTCAGACTGAAAAAAAAGCCAGTTCCCTTCAGAAGGGTGCTCTTTCTTGCAGTGAGCACAATATTCAAGGTGTGGCCTAACCAGTGCCATGGACAGAACAGTCATTTCCCTAGTCCCAGTACAAGACAGGATGCTGTTGTTCTTAGAATCATAGAATCAAGCAGGTTGAAACAGACCTCCAAGATCATCCAGTCCAACCTCTCACCCAGCCCTAGCCAAGCAACTAGGCCATGGCACTAAGTGCCTCATCCAGGTTTTTCTTCAACACCTCCAGTGACAGCAACTCCACCACCTCCCTGGGCAGCCCATTCCAATGGCAATCACTCTCTCTTTCAAGAACTTCCTCCTAATATCCAACCTATACCTCCCCCAGCACAACCTGAGACTGTGTCCCCTTGTTCTGTTGCTGGTTGTTTGGGAGAAGAGACTCAGCCCCATCTAGCTACAACCTCCCTTCAGGTAGTTGTAGACAGCAATGAGATCTGCCCTGAGCATCCTCTTCTCCAGGCTGCACAGCCCCAGCTCCCTCAGCCTCTCCTCACAGGGCTGTGCTCCAGGCCCCTCACCAGCTTCCTCACCCTTCTCTGGACACATTCCAGCACCTCAACATCTCTCTTTAATTGAGGGGCCCAGAACTGGACACAGCACTCAAGGTGTGGCCTGAGCAGTGCTGAGTACAGGGGCAGAATAACCTCCCTTGTCCTGCTGGCCACACTGTTCCTGATCCAGGCCAGGATGCCATTGGCTCTCCTGCCCACCTGGGCACACTGCTGGCTCATTTTCAGCTACTATCTACCAGCACACTCAGGTCCCTTTCTTCTCAGCTATCTGAGCACATTGCTGGCTCTCGTTCATCCACTGTCAATCAACATTCCCAGGCCTTTCTCTGCTGGGCAGCTTTCCATCCACTCTTCCCCAAGAGTTGTTGTGACTGAAGTGCAGGACTGACACTGGGCCTTGTTGAACCTCATACAACTGGCCTCAGCCAGGCTCTCCAGATCCTTGTGCAGACCCTCTCTACTTTCAGGTAGATCAACACTCCCACCTAGCTTGGTGTCACCTGCAATCTTACTGATGGTGAACTCAATCCCCTCATCCAGATCATCAATAAAGATATTAAAGAGATCTGCCCTCAATACTGAGGTCTGGGGAATGTTACTTTTAACTAGGTGCCAACTGGATTTGACTTCATTCCCCACTCTTTGGGCCAGGCCATTCAGACAGGATTTTTATCCAGCTAAGTAATCTTTCATGCCATCCTACCTTCACCTGCCTTTTAGAAGGTCCACCTCCAGCAAATGGTTGAAATGAAGCAGGGAGGTAATGCATTACTTCTGACCACTGAATGATTTCCAGGTGTTTTGGAGCTCATAGGTGTCACAGTGGTTCTTCCAATCAGGCAGAAAGGAAAGGAGCAGAACTGTAGCTGTTGTCCATTGGGAAACACTCCACAAGGTAAAGAAAAGGTCATACCTGGCAGCTGCAAAATAACTACCTGGCCCATTTATTTGGTTCATTTGGGCATCTATGGGAAGAATTTTGATGCAGCTGTACATTAAAAAAAAAAAAAAACAAACCCCAAACCAAAAACCCCTTACCAGTAGTTAGCAGATGGACATCNCCCTCTCTACTTTCAGGTAGATCAACACTCCCACCTAGCTTGGTGTCACCTGCAATCTTACTGATGGTGAACTCAATCCCCTCATCCAGATCATCAATAAAGATATTAAAGAGATCTGCCCTCAATACTGAGGTCTGGGGAATGTTACTTTTAACTAGGTGCCAACTGGATTTGACTTCATTCCCCACTCTTTGGGCCAGGCCATTCAGACAGGATTTTTATCCAGCTAAGTAATCTTTCATGCCATCCTACCTTCACCTGCCTTTTAGAAGGTCCACCTCCAGCAAATGGTTGAAATGAAGCAGGGAGGTAATGCATTACTTCTGACCACTGAATGATTTCCAGGTGTTTTGGAGCTCATAGGTGTCACAGTGGTTCTTCCAATCAGGCAGAAAGGAAAGGAGCAGAACTGTAGCTGTTGTCCATTGGGAAACACTCCACAAGGTAAAGAAAAGGTCATACCTGGCAGCTGCAAAATAACTACCTGGCCCATTTATTTGGTTCATTTGGGCATCTATGGGAAGAATTTTGATGCAGCTGTACATTAAAAAAAAAAAAAAACAAACCCCAAACCAAAAACCCCTTACCAGTAGTTAGCAGATGGACATCAACCCCTTTGTTGAAGCAGGATAAGTTGTTGTGATCTATGCACTGTCTGGGCACAGAAAACACACCTGAACAGAGGCTGGACAGGGCTTTGAGCAACCTGATCCAGCAACAG
This sequence comes from Eubucco bourcierii, assembly GCA_013396675.1. NCBI lineage: Eukaryota > Metazoa > Chordata > Aves > Piciformes > Ramphastidae > Eubucco > Eubucco bourcierii. The sequence continues at coordinate 138,116 of VWZE01003512.1, forward strand.
ATGTTTCTTTCTGTGGTAGGGAATTAGATCTAGATGATCTTTGAAGGTTCCTTCCAACCCAACCCATTTTATGGCTCTAAGAGAGTAAAAGCATTTGTCACCTGCATCTCCATGCTGCTGACCTGGTGGCTACCAGCACAACACCTTCACCTCTTGCTGTCACACTGAGTGGCTTAAAAATAGGGGTTTCACATTAAGCTGCAGAGCTGGGACATAACCAGCCTGGCCTCAGGCACATGCTGGTCCACTCTCCTCAGAGAGTGCCACAGATGGCACTTTGTGTGACAATTCACATTTGGGCATGTGTCTGTTTCAGACCTCAAGTCCTCAGGATGAACAGGTCTTTTCCTGAGGCTTGGTCCAGAAAGACAGGAGGGGGAAAAAAAAAGAACACAAAAAAAAATCAGTCCAGTCTGCCTTTCTGTTGCTGTTATTCTTCACCTGCCCTTCTTCCCTGCTCCTCATCCTTCACAAGCCTCATTGCTGAAATTCCCCAGGGAGCCAGGACCAGCCCTGCAGGCTCCCACTGCTTCAACCTCACTCCTTGCCTGTCAAGAACCTTCAGTGCTATCTCCTGTCTAGGCTCTCCAAAAATGGTTCCTACTCCCCAGCAGCTCTTCTGCTTGTCCTCCTCCACCTCATCATGTGTCCACCCCTCTTCTTCATCTGGGAAGACAGATTAAGCTTCTCTCTGCTTTGACCAAAGCCTAAAAGTGTTGGATTGTCCTGCTACTGAATCCACTTTTCATATTAATTGAATTTCAGCTATTAGTGATAAATCACATCATCTTATCTCTGAGCCTGTCAGCCAACGGGTCTTGCTGGGAGAAGCAAGCATGGATGATTTCCATGCTGTGCCAGGGGAAGTTTAGGCTGGAGGTGAGGAGAAAGTTCTTGACTGAGAGAATCCTTGGCTACTGGAATGGGCTGCCCAGGGAGGTGGTGGAGTCACCGTCCCTGGAGGTGTTCAAGGCAGGTTTGGACGTGGCACTTGGTGCCATGGTCTAGTCTTGAGGTCTGTGGTAACAGGTTGGACTTGATGATCTTTGAGGTCTCTTCCAACCTTGGTGATACTGTGAGACTGTGAGACTGTGAGACTGTGATACTGTGATACTGCGATTTCACACTAGTACAGGTCACTCAAGGCCTAGTCCAACCTGGCCTTGAACACCTCCAGAGAGGGAGCATCCACAACCTCCCTGGGACCTGCCACAGCAGCACCTGGCTGATGGAGCCACATTTTGGGAGCCACTAGTGGGAGGTGTCCCTGCCTATGGCAGGGGGTTGCAACTAGATGATCTCTGAGGTCCCTTCCAACCTTACCATTCTATGGTTCTATGATTCTATCCTCATAACCCATATGCCCATCCCTGGATGACCTCCAGAACCCTCCAGCTATGAAACTGTGCTCATCATTTACACCTCCTGCTCGATGACAGGAAAAAGCTTGACAAATGATGATTTTTTCTTTCTGCACTGATTCTGAGAAAATTAAAAGAGTGATCCAAAGTGTGTCTAGGCTTTGATTTCAGAGTTGCTGAGCAAAGTTTCCTAGCATCTAAAGATGAAATCCATTCTGGTGTAGCTAGATGTTTTTTGAGATTTTTACATGGTAAAACCAGCAAATACTTTTGGGCAAAATGAAACCTTTACCAGTGAGTGCTGTCAACAGAGAGAATTCCAAAGCCTCTCATATCAGTTGAATGAGCAGCATCCTCCCCTCCTGAGCTTCAGCACAAGAGGGAGGAAAATTCTCCTCCCCAGTGCCAGGGGACATTGGGAGGTGTGTACCACTACTCCCTCTTGCCAGCACCCTCTGCCCAGAGCCCTTGAGGTTATCCCAAGCCCATAATCTTATATTACCTATTTATAATAAATTTTCAGTTATTTGTATTCAGTTACATTCACATAAAATTAATTAACACAAACATTAATGAATCAAATTCTGCTCCTATGATAGATTTTTAGAAAACCAGCAAACATATCTCCATACAGATATCATCCTATGACTTCTTGAAAAAAAATCTTAAAATATCTATCAGTTTCACCAAATTAAAATATTGGTGCACTTTAACTGCAGTTTTAGCAGACATCCAAGGTTTTCAAACACATTTATTCAAAAGTACATTCAGAGGTTTTGATTTGTAGGTTTGGGTTGGGTTGGGTTTGGTTTGGGTTGGGTTTGGTTTGGTTTGGTTTGGTTTGGTTTGGTTTTTGTTTGGTTTGGTTTGGCTTGATTCAGGTTGGTTTTGGTTTGGTTTGGTTTTGGTTTGGTTTTGTTTTGGCTTTGGTTTGGTTAGGGTTTGGGTTGGGTTGGGTTGGGTTTGGTTTGTTTTGGGTTTGTTTTGCGTTTGGTTTGGTTTGGCTTGGGTTGGGTTGGGTTGGGTTTGGTTTGGGTTG
>VWZE01003512.1:140659-151749 GCA_013396675.1 Eubucco bourcierii
CTTGGCTTGGCTTGGCTTGGCTTGGCTTGGTTTGGTTTGGCCTGGTTTGCTTTGGCTTGGTTTGGGTTTGGTTTGGGTTTGGTTTCGTTTGGTTTGGTTTTGGTTTTGGTTTGGTTTGGTTTGGTTTGGTTTTGGTTTTTTGTGGTTTGGTTTGAGGGTTTTGTTTTGTTTTGTTTTGTTTTGGGATTAGGGTTTTTTTTTTGTTGTTTTGTTTTTGGGGTGTGTGTTTTGGTTTGGTAATTTGTTTGTTTCTGTTTTGGGGTTGGTTTTGACCAGTGAATGAGCAGTTCTGTAACTGTAATTATGGAGGAGAGCTAAACACCTACGACTCCTCCAGACAGATGAGGATTATGAGTAACATCATTCAAGCTTATACATACATCATCTGTTGTGTAATGGGGTCCTGATCTGCATGAGGGGGTTCACAGAGCTGCTGCAATGTAAATAATAATAGGTACAGCTGATATGGTAGGCCAGGAAAAGATCTATGTCTTTGGAGGATCAGGATTGATGCTGCTTCTGTGCAGAGAATAAATAGATGATGCATGTAATTTTTGTCCTTGGTGTCCTACTAACTTACATTAAAAAAAAAAATATAATGATGATGATGATGATGATGATGATGATGATGATGTGATGATGATGATGATGAAACTGGCAGAGGGGAGATTTAGACTGGATGTTACGAGGAAGTTGTTTACAGTGAGGGTGGTGAGGCACTGGCACAGGTTGCCCAGGGAGGTTGTGGCTGCTCCCTCCCTGGAGGTGTTCAAGGCCAGATTGGATGAGGCCTTGAGTAACCTGTACTAGTGGGAGGTGTCCCTGCCTATGGCAGGGGGTTGGAACTAGATGATCCTTGAGGTCCCTTCCAACCTTACCATTCTATGATTCTATGATAATAATAATAATAATAATAAATCCTACTTTGAAGGAACCCCTGAAAACTGATGGAAAGAACACTAATATAATACAAATACTGTTGTGCATATTTAGTGCTTAATACCTATGAGTTTTGGTGCTAAGATGTGACACTTTTATAAACAAAATTGCTCTTCTCATAAAGCTAGACTTGAAAAGTCTGTGGTTTAGAAAACTCTCAGCAGGCAAATTATAAAGGTTTCCCATAGAAAAAGGAAAGAAAAAAACCACCCTCATTCTAAAGAGCTTCACTTCTTTATAGAACTAACACTTAGCCCACTCTTTTTATCATTGTCTGAAAAGGCAGCACAACTCTACCATGATTCATTTTTCCTGCCTTGAGTTGGAAGGGAAAATTAACACCTGTTTCATACTAATAGTCTGCAATTGGTTTTCTAAAAAGTTTTCTAATTGACTAATTGACTATAGAGCTAATGAATGATCATAAATTGGCATTTGGACAGACTTATTTTGAGAACTGCAAAGACAGATTTCGTTTGCTGTCAGTCAGACTGCTGTTTCGGAAATACTGTTACCTTATGGCCCGGATAGAGATTTTGCAATGGGGTTTGCCTCTACCTGGTGGCTGGAAGATGAATTGCATGATGCCCAGTTTTTAATTTAGTCAGATGCAGTCTTCTTTAAATAGGAATACAAATAGAAACCTGAAAAACACTCTAAGAGATCACTATCTAGGGACTCTTTTTTCTCTCCCTCTCCTTTTTTTTTCTCTTTTTTTTTTTCCTCTTTTTTTCCTCTTTTTTCCCCTTTTTTTTTCTCTTTTTTTTCCTTTTTTTTCTTTTTTTCCCCTCTTTTTTTCCTCTTTTTTTTCCCTCTTTTTTTCTCTTTTTTTTCTCATTTTTTTTCTCTATTTTATTCTCTTTTTTTTTCTTTTTTTTGTTTTGTTTTGTTTGTTTGTTTGTTTGTTTGTTTGTTTTGGGCTTTTTCCCCCTTCATTCCACAGTTGGGTCATGAAAATATTGAAAGGGATTGGTGGTGTGGATATGTGAGTAAGTGGAGCAGCTCTGCTATGAGGACAGGCTGAGAGAGTTGGGGCTTTTCAGCCTGGAGAAGAGAAGGCTTCGAGGGGACCTGATAGTAGCCTTCCAGTATCTGAAGGGGGCCTACAGGGAGGCTGGGGAGGGATTATTTACAAGGTCCTGCAATGACAGAACAAGGAGNTCACAGTTATCATCAGAAGTCATAGAATCACAGAACCATAGAATGTTAGGGGTTGGAAAGGACTTCCAGATATCGTTGAGTCCAACCCCCCTGCCAAAAGGAGGATCATCTAGGCTAGTCTGCACAGGAACACACCCAGGCAAGTTTTGAAACTCTCCAGAGAAGGAGACTCCACAACTTCTCTGGCAGCCTGTTCCAGTGCTCCATCACCCTCAGAGTAAAGAAGTTTCTCCTCATGTTGAGGTGGAACTTCTTATGTTCCAGCCTATAACCTGTTGTTCCTTGTCCTATCACCAGGCACCAACAAAAAGAAACTGACACCTTCATCTTGATACCCGACCCTCAGATATTTATATGTGTTGATAAGATTGCCTCTTAGCCTTTCCTTCTCAAGACTAAACAACTCCAGTTCTCTCCATCTTTCCTCATTAGACAGATGTTCAAGTCCACTAGTCATACTCATAGCTCTTCGTTGGATTTTCCCCTGCAGATCCTTGGATATAGTATTCCCGATGTGATCTTCCCTGGGTAGAGGGAGAGGAGAACCTTCCTAGACCTGCTGGACACACTTTTCCTGATGAACCCCAGGATACCATTGATCCTCTTGACCACAAGGTCACATTCCTGTCCCATGGATAGCTTACTGTCCACTAGGACTCCAAAGTCTCTCTCCATGGATCTGCTTTCCAGCAGGACAAACCCTAATCTGTACTAGTACCTGCTTGTATTCCTTCCCAAATGCAGGTCTCTACACTTATCCTTGAACTTCATGAGGTTTCCCCTTCACCCAGCTCTCCAAGCCTGCCCAGATCTCATTGGACAGCAGCACAGCCTTCAGGTGTATCAGCTACCTTTCCCAGTTTTGGATCACCAGCAAACTTGCTGTGGGTAGTGATGGTTTGGGAGGTACCTGCCATGGATTAAGAGAGTTTTCATGCGAGCAAGCAACTGGCAAAAGTCAGGAATACACCTGCAATATTCACAGGGAAGGTGTGCTGGTTTGAGGCTACTTGGAGAAAAATTAGATTATAGGCTGTGAAAAGAAAACAATGGTGATGTCTGCTTCACTCATAGGCTTGCTGAGATGCATAAAAACAAGGACACAAACATAGGTAAAACACAGAGAGTCTCTCTCTGTCAGAGTCGGTGTGTTTTCTCCCTGGGCTTTTGTGGCTGTGTAACCCAACTAAGCATTCTGCTTCTAACCCCTCTTGCCGATCCTCCAAACTCACCTTGCACATAAGGCAGACCCTGGGATAAGGTAGAGGGCTGGAAAGAAGGCGGAAGGGTGGTTGGGATTTCTGGGAGGGGTATTGTATTTCTGTATTACCTTTAACTTGTACATTTCTGTATATAGTTGTATATATATTGCAATATATTGTAAATATCTGCTTGTGTATTGTGCTAAGTCATGAATATAAAGATTCATTCCTTAACTTCCAGCTGGCTGAATCTAGCCTGGGTGATTCTCATCGTGTGGAGGGGGTAGGTAACTCCCAAAGCACCACACCGTTATAGCCACTTCACTATCTCCATGGTCATTCACTGAGTTCTCTCCAGTATGTCCATGTCTCTGCTGTATTGGGGAGCCCAAGACTGGACCAAACACCCCAGGTGTGGCCTCTCCGGTGCTGAGCAGAGGGAAAGAATTACCTCCCTCAGCCTGCTGGCAACATTTTGCCTAAAATGGTGCAGAATACTGTTAGTTTGCCTTGCAGTGTGGGCATATTACTGACTCAGTAGCCCTGGCCCTGACCCAGGCCCTGTGCACAGCAGGCCAAATTCTGCTTTCAGCTATTCCCATGATTTAAGAGGATTTTCTAAATCATAATTAATTTGGCTCTCCACTACCTAGGTTATTAAAATAGGGCAATAGAGAAGCAAAGATTTTGCTCTGAGCACATTCGTGGCAGACGCGTTCAGTGTTGTGGTTTGGCTGAAAGGACTTGCGCAACTTTGTAAAAACCAAACTACTGCTCATGAGAAGTAGCAAGGAAAATACGGCAAAGAAAAACTCTACAAAGTAATGAACAGAAAGCCTGATAAACACTACAAGTGACAGGGAGAAAAATCATTGAATCATAGAATCATAGAATGGTAAGGTTGGAAGGGAACACAAAGATCATCTAGTTCCAACCCCCTGCCATAGGCAGGGACACCTCCCACTAGCACAGCTCACTCAAGGCCTCCTCCAACCTGGCCTTGAACACCTCCAGGGAGGGAGCAGCCACAACCTCCCTGGCCAACCTGTGCCAGTGTCTCACCACCCCCACTGGAAAGAACTTCCTCCTAACATCCAGTCTAAATCTCCCCTCTGCCAGTTTAAACCCATTGCTCCTTGTCCTGTCATTGCAAGACCTTGTAAATAGTCCCTCCCCAGCCTTCCTGTAGGCCCCCTTCAGATACTGGAAGGTTACTATCAGGTCTCCTGGAAGCCTTCTCTTCTCCAGGCTGCAGAGCCCCAACTCTCTCAGCCTGTCCTCATAGCAGAGCTGCTCCAGCCCTCTGATCATCTTTGTGGCCCTCCTCTGGACCCGCTCCAACACTTCCATGTCCTTCCTGTGCTGAGGGTTCCAGAACTGCACACAGTACTCCAGGTGGGGTCTGACGAGAGCAGAGTAAAGGGGCAGAATCCCCTCCCTTGCCCTGCTGGCCACGCTGCTCTTGATGCAGCCTAGGACTCGGTTGCTGTCTGGGCTGCATGTGCACACTGCAGGCTCATGTTGAGCTTTTCATCAACCCAGACTCCAAGGTCCTTTTCCTCAGGGCTGCTCTCAGCCATTCACCACCCAGCCTGGAGTTGTGCTTGGGATTGTGCCTACCCAGGTGCAGGACCTTACACTTGGCCTTGTTGAATTTCATGTGGTTGGCCTGGGCCCACCTCTGCAGCCTGTCCAGGTCCCTCTGGATGGATCCCTGCCCTCTAGCAAGTCGACTGTGCCACACAGCTTGGTGCCATCTGCAAACTTGCTGAGGGTGCACTCCATTCCTCTGTCCATGGCACTGACAAAGATGTTAAACAGCACTGGTGCCAGCACTGACCCCTGAGGGACACCACTTGTCACTGGTCTCCAGGTGGACATTGTGCCCTTGATCACCACTCTCTGTGTGCCACCATCCAGCCAATTCCTTATCCAGCAGTGCTCCACCCATCAAGTCCATGTTTTTCCAGTTTGGAAAATGTTGCAGAACTCATCTGAGAAGAGAGGTTTCATTGAACTCTTACAGCCAACAAGTTTGTACCTAATGGATTAGCAACGTGGAACGACTTTTGCATTTCAGAAAAATGCTACCTTAACAGGGAACAAAATATCAAATCAAAAGTTACAGTATGTGAGAAAAAAAAGATCTTTCCAAGAGAGCCATGTGGTTGTACAACGGATGGAGATCATGGATTCAGGCAGGAAGACATTTTGCTTGTACTAAATTAAGACACAGATATGAGGCTGTAAGCCATCAGAACCGTTACTGTTGTTACATGTTCTGAGTCTCAGATGCAACATACAGAAGGGTGAGAGAGCAAAGGGAGAATAGGAGAATCCCATCTTTCAAACAAGAAGAGTGGAAGCTTCCCTAAATATCATTTCCCAAGAAGAAAATGCTGTAGCACTCAGTGATACCCATTCATGTGAAGCCCAGTATCCTATGGCTATGCCTCATAACCCAGGACCTCTCTTTGCCCCTACCTCTGCTGACAGCATGGTTTGCTGGTTACATTTTTTATAACTAGACTATTTTGACAATCTTTTTCATCAGTGGCAGTGGCAGCTGCAGGAATATTTTTAGTTCTGAGTCTCTTGGAATCCTCATAGTTCAGAAAACATCTCATTTTTTGCACTGTGGGTGGAAATGGAGATTAGTGCTTTTTAATGTTAACAGTAATGCTCCCTGCATGAGTAGCACAGATGACAGTAGGAGTCCTACTGCTTCATACATGCTCTGCAAAATCCAAGGGCACTCTGCATTCTCCTACTGTGATGTGGCAGAAAGTATAACTAATTGCAGAGATGGTAGCAAGGGGTGATGCTGTACATTCCAGTAGAAATGATTAGAGATAGTCCCAAATTATTTTTTTTTTCACTTGAAGTGATATTTTGTGCCTCTGAGGACAAAGAAATCATCAAGACAGCATCTAGAGCTGTAGGTCAGGCCTGGAGAATCAGGCAGGGTGCTTACAGCACTATTTTGACTCTGGACAGAGCTCTGTGCTGTCCACCCAGGAACTATTGCTGTGGCAAGAGTGACAGTGAGATTTGAAACCAGTCAGTCCCTGTCATTACAGAGAAAATCAGCCTGGCAGCAGCAGTGGGAATGGAGTACAAACCTGACAGCCTAATGACCTTCCCACTCCCCAGCCAGTGTAACTGCTGATTATTTTTGTCCTTTTTTCTGACTACATCTTCCAGGCTAGACTATCCAAATATAAGGGTGCTTTGGGGAATGTCAGGCAGATTAAGGAATGACCCCTGGCTGTACTTGAGCAAGAAAATGAGTCCCCTTGTTTTCACACGGCACATTCTCTCACAGTGGTGCTGCCAGTAAGACTGCTGCTCACAGAGGCTCCAGTCACTGAAAATAGGCTCAACCAATTTTACTTAAAAAGCAGCATTTGGACTGTTTCCCATGTTATAATTACCTATATATAAATATAATGATAATTACGCTACCTAACTGAGACCTCAGAGCACAAAGCTGACAAGCGATGACAACTACACTCATTAAGAGTGCAGATGTTCTTCCTCTTTTTTATGAAACAATATTGAGTGATCCTTGAAGAAATGCTGCAATCAGAGACATGATCTGCTAATAAGTGGTGAGTCTGGTAAAGGCTGCTGGAGAAACAGGACAATCCATGCACTCCAGGAAGAGCCTTGGTGCTATCTAGCTAGCAAGGGAGCAGAAAAGTGGATAGCTAAGACATTGGACCTTGAAAATGCGATATATTTCATGCATTTAAAACCTATCTTTTCACTTTGTTTAGGCAGGAAAACAAATCAGGGCAGAGGATGTTCTTTGTCACAGAAACCAACTGGTACGGCATGGTACACACCCAGAGAAAAGCTCTTTTCTGTTTCCTGACATACACAGAGTAGTCCCATCCAAATTTATCACTAGACATGGTCCCAGGGCTGTGCTAAGCCCAGCCTGGATGAGCCAACACAGGGCAAAGCTCAGCTTCAGTGCATGGCAGTGGCACAACATGCTGGTCCTGCAACAGCACTCGGGTCTGACCCATCTGCATGTCTGCAGGAGGATGTTGTGTGTCTGCACAGATTCCTAGAGTGGTTTGGGTTGGAAGAGGCTATTTGGGATCATCTAGTTCCAATCCCCCTGCCATGGGCAAGGACATCTTCCAATAGACCAGATTGCTCAAGTCCTTATCCAACCTGGCCAGGGACAGGGTATCCACAACCTCCCTGGGCAACCTGTTCCAATGTCTCACTGCCCTTATTGTAAATAATCTCTTTGTGATATCTAGTCTAATTCTGCCCTCCTCAAGCTTCAACCCATTCCCTTTCACTAGAAGTCTTTGCAAAAGAAGTCCCTTCCTGGCTTTCTTGTAAGCCCTTTTCAAGTGCCACTATGAGATCTTGCTGGAGCCTTCTCTTCTCCAGGCTGAACAGCCCCAGCTCTCATAACCTGTCCCCATGGGCCCCAGTCTTCTGATCATCTTCTTGGCCCTCCTCTGTACCCACTCCAGCAGTTAAACGTCATTATGCTAGGGGCACCAGAACTGGCCACAATACTCCACGTGAGGTCTCACAAGAGCAGAGTAAAGGAGGAGAATCACCTCCCTCGTCCTGCTGGTCACACTTCTTCTGATGCAGCCCAAGATATGTTTGGCCTTCTGGGCTGCAAGCACACACTGCTGGCTCATGTTGAATTTTTCACCAATTGGCAGCCCCAAGTCCTTCTTCTCAACACTGCTCTAGAGCCACTCCTCACCCAGCCTATATTTGTGCTTGGGATTGCCCCAACCCAAGTATAGGATGTCGCACTTGGCCTTGTTGAACTTCTTAATAATGGCTTGGCCCCACCTCTCAAGCCTGTCCAAGTCCCTCTGGATGGTATTCCTTCCCTTCAGTGTATCAACTGGACCACACAGCTTGGTACCATTTGTAACTTGCTAGGGGTGCACTCAATCCCACTGTCCATATCACTGATAAAGATATTGAACACCACGGGGCACAGTACCTCTCCTAAGTGAGACAGAGCCTAAACTGGGGCCCACCACAACCTTGCTGATGCTTTGCAGAGAGATTTAGTAGAGCAGTTTTTCAAATGCATTCCGTCTTTTGACATTCAGAGGTGCCAAGCCCCAGGGATGATGACAAACACTCAGAAATATGTTATGAAATACATCTATGAGAAAGAAAAAAAAAAAAAAAAAGACTATTCCTAAGCCTCTTGGGAAAAGATGAGATGGGATTTTGGTGCATGGTGTGCTTCCAAACCAGGTCCAGAAATGAAAACTGCATTCCATCAAACTCTATATAGGAAATAACAATACAAAAGGAAGGAAAAAAGCAATAGTCATAATACCTCATCCTCAAAAAAAGTACAGTGATTAAGAGAGATGCTGAACACCTACATAACCTTCTCAGTCTTTTTGCTGAGACACCCACAGAAACTCAATCCTTACCACTATCCAAACAAGCTGTTATGCTGACTTCATATTCCCAAGGCAACACTTCAGATGACATTCTTTTCCAACAAGTTAACTAATCTCCTACCTGTGTGTGTTTCATTACAGCTGTGTGCTTCCTCCCCTAAGAGTGTGAAATACTTTCTTTGAATGTTATTGAAGTTACTGAAAGCAAACACTTTAGAACAAAGTCATGGTGTCCCTCCTTTCGCTTTGCCTTCGTGCCTATCAATAAGAAGCTCTTTGGCTGCTCCTTTATAAGCAGTTCAAAGAATTTTCTTCAATGGTTTTCCTGCCCAAGGATTGCTGCGTCTGAGAAGCCCCCAGCAAACTCATGAAAAGCAGTCAACAAAGCCCCACTGCAGGGAAATTGCTCTACAGAAAGGTGAGTGAGTGTGTTAGATGTTAAAACAAAAGCCAAGACTGTTGAATGTAGTGACATCAAACCTAGTTGGCTTCTAGAGTTGTGAAGAAGACTCTTGTAGTGTGGAATGAACAGGCAATGTAATGGCAGATGATGCTGATAAGCATAAAGTAATGGAGACTGGAGGAAGAAGCTAGTCCTGTCTATGTAAACCATAAGAAATTCAGGAAATATTAGTTGCTCCATAAAAAATATTGTTGAGGCATTAAAATCACTGGAAAAACATGTTTTAGTACTAAATGTGTGTCAAAAGAATAGAGAGAATTACTAGGGGAGAAACTGGAGTAGAATGGAGTCTTAAAAACATTCAGGTGTAGTTACCAAAGAGCAGTTACTGACAGTGGTACAGAAACATTATCCCTGTTCTCCCATGTAATTGCAGAGTGTGCCAATCCCTTCTGCATTCTGTGCAGTCCTGCAAAAGCCTGCTGCACAGTCAGAAACTTCCCTCTGAGTACTTGAAGCCTACTACTCAACCTACATACCTTTCATGGCACCTCCTTATTCTCCATGTTCTTGTATCACCACCAGTAAGTGCTCCTTGGCGACTACATATGAATATTTGCAACACGTTGTTAGAATCCAGGTCACTTCAGTCCCTAACCTAACCTCTTAGCCAAACCAGACCTACCTACCTTTTGGACTGATTTCTTATTAGTCCTTTTTAGGCCTTTCTGCTCTGCTAACTTGAACTGGATTGTTAGTCTCAGGCTTTGTACACTAACTTGTCACAGAATTTGTAACGGAGTTTATTAGTTTGTAGAATTACATTTCCAATGCATTAGCCTCCACATAACTTTTCCCATAAATAAAAAAATCAAGCCATATAAAGCTTTTATTTGCTCTTGGCCACTGTGCAATTTTTGGGCATGAAATTTGCTCTTCTACTGGTTTATTTGTCTAGTTGCATGTTGTAACTAGTGCAGCCTTTAGCTAATGTAAGTGAGGAGGGGAAAAAAATTACTCAAACCAATTTGGAGTGAGGAAATTCACAGGCAGTGTTTGAGAAGGGTGGAGCTGAGCTCCTTAGGGTAAATTACAAATGGATGGTATTAACTCTAAGGAAATAAACAAGTTCCAACACTGAATTTCTGCCACCTCCACTGAGGATTTTAAAAGAAGCAACAATATGATTGGCTGCAACAAACTTGCTGTCTAAGAGCTCTGAATTCTTTCTTCTCTTTCTGCAAAAGAGAAGCTACATACAGCCAAGGATCCTTGAACATTATTCCTGCAATAAGGATTCCAGTATTGGAATCTATTCTTGGCTTTAAGAATACTAAATATTAGCAATAAAACCCATGTGGTTCCTGCAATAATTGAATGTTCAAGGTTCACCTTATGGAGCTCAAACTACTTTTTCTTAAAATCAACCCATATGAAAAGTGAAAAAATACTTTTGCTCATTTGAGTTTTATTGGGCTCAACATAGAACAGCTGCATGTGGAAATTGGAAGTCTGGACACCTGTCACAGAGCAACTTATTAACATGTTTCCTTTCTGTGGTGATCAGAGAAATTATCTAAATTCCTGGGTTTAAGCAATTTAAATTCACTATAGGGGCAGCAAGACTCAGCTCTGGTCCTCAGACTAGTTTGCACACTGCTTTAGGCAGATGAAGACCCTGTCTGCAGTGCCCAGCCCCAGAGAATCAGGGACAAGTCAACTGGTAGAAGCCCAGGACTCCCACCTGCCTCCTACCACAGGCTTCTTTTCACAGTATCACAGTATCACCAGGGTTGGAAGAGACCTCAGAGATCATCAAGTCCAATCCATCACCACAGACCTCAAGACCAGACCATGGCACCAAGTGCCACGTCCAAACCTGCCTTGAACACCTCCAGGGATGGTGACTCCACCACCTCCCTGGGCAGCTCATTCCAGTAGCCAATGACTCTCTCAGTCAACAACTTTCTCCTC
>VWZE01003512.1:156307-201359 GCA_013396675.1 Eubucco bourcierii
ATCGCTGCCCGCTGAGCTCTGGAGATGCTGCGGCTGCCCCCCGCCGCCTGCCTGTCCTGGGCCGCGCTGCTCTGCGCCCTGGCGCCGGCGGGCGGCGGGGAGCTGCGACCGCCCCGCGCCGCTCCGCTCCTCCACCTGCCCCCGGGGGCCGTGGAACGCCGCGCCGCCGCCGCCGAGCCGCTGGCCCTACAGNGAGCCCCTCGGAGCCTCCGCTACCTGCGCCCCTTCACCGGTGGGGGAGGACAGGGGGCGGCGAGGAGCGCGGCGGGCGCGGAGCCTCAACAACCCGCCGCAGTTCCAGCTGCCAAGTTACCAGGTTTCCATCCCCGAGAACGAACCTGCCGGCACGGCAGTCATCGTGCTGCGGGCCCAAGATCCTGATGAGGGGGAAGCCGGCCGCTTGGCGTACTCCATGGAGGCACTTTTCGACGAGCGCTCCAACGACTACTTCTCCATCGACGCCGAGACAGGCAGCGTGGTCACGACCCGCAGCCTCGACCGGGAGACGAAGGACACCCACGTGCTCAAGGTGACCGCCTCCGACCATGGCTCCCCGCGCCGCCGCTCAGCTACCACCTACCTGACAGTGACCGTGAGTGACACCAACGACCATGAGCCAGTCTTTGAGCAGCCCGAGTACAAGGAGAGCATCCGGGAGAATCTGGAGGTTGGTTACGAGGTGCTGACCATCCGTGCCACAGACGGCGATGCCCCAGCCAACGCCAACATGCTTTACCGCCTGCTGGAACCGGGAGCTGGTGATGGGGTCTTTGAGATTGACCCACGCTCTGGGGTTGTGAGGACCCGAGCCCCAGTGGACCGTGAGGAAGTCTCTGAATACCATCTGGTGGTGGAAGCCAATGACCAAGGCAAGGATCCAGGACCACGCAGCGCCACAGCTATGGTACACATCACTGTTGAGGATGAAAATGACAACTACCCTCAGTTCAGTGAGAAACGTTACCTGGTCCAGGTGCCAGAGGATTCCCCAGTGAACAGCCAGATATTGCAGGTGCAGGCCACAGATCAGGACCGGGGCAACAATGCCCAGGTGCACTACAGCATTGTGAGTGGCAACCTGAAAGGCCAGTTCTACATCCACTCTTTCTCTGGCGCCATCGACTTGATCAACCCTCTGGATTATGAGACTATTCGGGAATACACACTCCGTATCAAAGCCCAGGATGGGGGAAGGCCTCCCTTGATAAACTCTAGTGGCTTGGTGTCGGTGCAGGTTGTGGACGTGAATGACAATGCCCCTATCTTCGTGAGTACTCCATTTCAGGCCACAGTGCTGGAGAACGTTCCTCTGGGCTACTCGGTGCTGCATATTCAGGCTGTAGATGCTGACTCTGGAGAGAACGCCCGCCTGGAGTACAAACTCATAGAGATGGCACCGTCCACTGGAGGTACCCCTGTAGCAGGTGACTCTGGGTTCCCTTTTCAGATCAACAACAGCACAGGGTGGATCACAGTGGCTTCAGAGCTAGACCGAGAGACTGTGGAGAACTATCACTTTGGGGTGGAGGCCAGGGACCATGGTGTACCAGTCATGACCTCCTCAGCCAGTGTGTCCATCACTGTCCTGGATGTGAATGACAACAACCCGACCTTCACAGAGAAAGTGTACCATCTCAGACTGAACGAAGATGCAGCTGTAGGCAGCAGTGTCCTGACCCTGACTGCAGTGGACAGGGATGTTAACAGTGTTGTGACTTACCAGATCACCAGTGGTAACACCAGGAACCGTTTTGCCATCACCAGTCAGAGTGGAGGGGGGCTGATCACGCTGGCCTTGCCCCTGGATTACAAGCAGGAAAGGCAGTATGTGCTCACAGTCACTGCCTCTGATGGCACTCGCTTTGACACTGTCCAGGTTTTCATCAATGTTACAGATGCCAACACACACCGCCCAGTATTCCAGAGCTCACACTACACAGTAAGTGTCAGTGAGGATAAGCCCATCGGTACCTCTATTGTCACCATCAGTGCCACTGATGAAGACACAGGAGAGAATGCGAGAATCACTTACATTTTGGATGATAACATCCCCCAGTTCCGCATTGATCCAGACACAGGCACCATCACCACCCTGATGGAGCTGGACTATGAGGACCAGGCCTCCTACACGTTGGCTATTACGGCTCACGACAATGGCATACCTCAGAAATCGGACACCACCTATGTTGAGATCCTTATCCTCGATGCCAACGACAATGCACCACACTTCCTGCGTGACCGCTACCAGGGCTCAGTTTTTGAGGATGTGCCACTCTCCACCAGTGTCCTGCAGCTGTCTGCAACTGACCGTGACTCAGGCCTCAATGGCCGTCTTCTTTACACATTCCAAGGTGGTGATGATGGAGATGGAGACTTCTACATTGAACCCACTTCTGGAGTGATACGTACGCTGCGTAAACTGGACCGTGAGAATGTGGCTGTCTACAGCCTGCGGGCCTTTGCTGTGGACAGGGGCAGCCCACCACTGAAAGCCTCTGTGGATATCCAAGTGACGGTGCTGGACATAAATGATAACCCTCCTGTCTTTGAGAAGGATGAATTTGACATCTTTGTGGAGGAGAACAGCCCTGTAGGCTCTATTGTGGCAAGGATCAGTGCAGCTGATCCTGATGAGGGGACCAATGCACAGATCATGTACCAGATTGTTGAGGGGAACATCCCTGAGGTCTTTCAATTAGACTTGCTCAATGGAGACCTCACAGCCCTAATGGACCTGGATTACGAGAGCCGGACAGAGTATGTTATTGTGGTGCAGGCCACTTCAGCCCCTCTTGTGAGCCGGGCAACAGTGCACATCCGTCTCCTGGACCAGAATGATAATCCACCTGTATTGGAGGACTTCCAGATCCTCTTCAATAACTATGTGACCAACAAGTCCAACAGCTTCCCCTCTGGTGTGATCGGCAAGATCCCAGCTCATGATCCCGATGTGTCTGACAGCTTGGCCTACACCTTTGTGCAAGGCAATGAGTTAAACTTGCTGCTTTTAGACTCTGCCACTGGAGAACTCAAACTCAGTCGTGATCTGGACAACAATAGACCTCTGGAAGCCCTTATGAAAGTGTCAGTTTCAGGTAAGCAAACATTAGAGGTTCATAAAGCATGTAATTCTGCTTGTCAGGCCAGGATGGGGGTATGGGCAGAAATAACCTACTGTGAAGTTCACTGCACAGCTTTCAGTTTCCTTAAACTGCAGTTTATCTGTAAAATTTTGGAAGAGGATCCACAAAAATCTATCAAGACTGTGTGCTGTGGGTTGAAGTGGTGTGGTAAATGTAGATCACAAAAGTAAATAAATACTAGTGTGTGTGGAAGGGTACATACTCCCTCGGTTGAGGTGGTACCTTGTCTGAAGCTTTTTTTTTTTGATGTGGTTGCATAAAGGTAAATAGGTGATGTAACTTGCAAAGATGTAGAGAATCCACATGTGTCTGTAAGGTTGGCTCCCCTCCCTTTTATCCTCTTCAAAAACAAAACAAACAAAAAAATCCCCAAAACAAAAGCCAAGAAGAAGAAGAGTTGGGTTTTGGCATTTTTGGTTGTTTTTGTTTGGTTTTTTTTTTAGCAACAAAATATGCTCATTCCCTTCCCCATACTGAGAGATTTGGCTAGTGAATCCTTAGACCTCATACTAGACCTCTGCTGGTGTGCTGTGGTTGGATGGGTGCTGGTTTGCATTGCTGGCCTGTGTGTTCCTGTGGGAAACGGCAACTCTGAAAGCAGTGAGTTATGGCTGTGTAATAGCTGTGTAGCACAGCTAATTGCACTGGAGTAACTTTAGTAGCACTAGGGGCACATATTCACCAAATGCAGCCCCAAAGTCAGAGATGTTGTGGGGAGGAGTGGAAGAGAGTGGCAATGCTGTACCATTAACTTCCTTGGAGAATTTGTTTCAGTGTGTGAGAAGACTGTTTGATATCTTCTAATACATACTTTTACACGAGCATTTTCACAACCTTAGGTTATTGTTATTTTTTCTGTTCGGGTGCTTGTTTATTGTGGGATTATTTTCTGTGCCTCTGATTGTGGCGTTAATCATGCAATAAGTAGTTTCCTCCACAGGTGCCACTCTATAAAGTTTACTGTGGACTCCATCCCAATGCTTTTGTTGACTTTCTGAGGTTTAAACCAGATAAATTGCTTGCTGCCTCTCTACAAGCTAAAACTAACATTTGTATTTTGTCTGCAAAGGAATAGCTAAAATTATAGGTACGTAAAATGACAGTTTGTGAGCTGCTTGTTTCCAGATGGTTGTATTAAAAAAGTAACAATCAAAGCCTGGCGTAACAGTGGCAGTGCTTGTCTTACTGTAGCAGTCATGGCATGCAGCAAGGGCCTTGGGGCGCACTCCTTTGTGTTTGCGAGCTTGAGGGCTTTTTTGCTTTAGGAAAATGAAAGTGATATTAACTGGGCTGACTGAATTTACTGTGGTATATCATCTGACTGTCTACTCTTGGTTCTCCCAGGAGCTGGGGGGCAGCTAATGTGGTAACTCATAAGTGCCGTTACCGTGTCCTGTGAGGACTTGAAGAAAAAACAAACAGTTGGCTTGTGACCTTAAAGAAAAACATTTGGATTAAGGTGCAGGTGATTGCATGGTCACTGTCTGTCTGAATCAGTAGCTCACTATCTGGTAGCAGAAGATAAGACCTCATCCTGTAGCACAAATCTTGGCAAACTTGTTTAATTTACTGTATGAAGAAGAATGTGTTCAGAACAGAAAAACAAATGGTATGAATTACTACTTTCTCAATCTAATGATTTATGTGGTTTAAGTGAAAATGAAACCTCAGGCAAAAATGAAGACCTTTTGTCTTCTGAAGCAACAGGAGCTTGATCATTTTCATATTTGGTGAAGTTGTGAGCTTTGAAACTCTGCTGTGATGTTGGGTAGGGGTTTAAAAATCATTTTGATGAGTACCGAACTCCATTTGACATTAATTTGAAGTTCTCTGTTTGAAGATTGAAAGAGGAGAGTTTGGCAATGTGTGATCCGTCCAGGAAAGTCTCACCTGCCTGCTTTCTCTGATTTATCTGTTACAGCCTTTAAAAACAAAAGCAGAGAAGACGGCAGATACAGAAGCACTCCACAGGGTTATCTCTGAGTCTTGCAAAATACTTGCAAATCATCTGCTAAAATGACCTGCCAGTTAGCTAAAAAAACCGTGTCTATCTAGTAGCCCTTAACCTCTCAACCCAGACAAACACAAATTCCAGCCCTGCTCACAGTTGCTCCTCAGGTCAGGGATAGATTGGAGCACTTTATGAACTTGGGAATCTGATCTACGTGCAAGTGGGAAGTAACACCACTGCTATAAAAATCTTATTTCCACTTAGCGCTGCGTCGTGCCGTGAAGGCATGTGGGGGTGTGTGATGCTAGTGAGGAGCCATGCTACTCAGTTGCATTACATTGAGACTTTAATACTTGGCTCAAACCAGCATAATGTAATTCGATTTGGGGATTGTTCAAATAAGCATGGTAATTTTGGCCTTCTGCACATAAACGGAACTTTAGGTTGATTAGGAAAATGGAGATGATCCGTTTCATAAAACCTCAGAATGGCCTACTTGGTGTGTAAAACTTACTATACTGCAGTCTAGGCATCACCAGAAGCTGATCGGGACGGTGGGCAGCTCTGGGCAGGCTCAGCGTGTGCATGGTTCTGCCTTTGTCCTTGTGCTGCAGTAGCTGCTCAGCTGTGCCCCCGCAGCCCATCGGGAACCCACCCAAGCAGACGAGACAGGAATGTGGATGGTGTGGATATTAGCATTTTGCTTTGGACAGGGAGGGAGCTTTTGAAGCCTTTTTTTTTTTTTTTTTTTTAAAGTGAGCCTCTCTTGGGTGCTCCTCTGCCTGTGCCTGTCGTGCAGAGTGTTTCAGTGAACAGACTAGATCTCTTTTGGGTGAAATAAATCCAGGTGTGCTCTTCTGCCTTTGCCTGTCGTGCAGAGTGTTTCAGTGAACAGACTAGATCTCTTTTGGGTGAAATAAATCCAGGTGTGCTCCTCTGCCTGTGCCTGTCGTGCAGAGTGTTTCAGTGAACTAACTAGATCTCTTTTGGGTGAAATAAATCCAGGTGTGCTCCAGGAGTCCTGTAAAAGACACATTCTCCTTTCTGTAGATAAAATGAGAAAAGGCAGATCTTAGCCTTATATTCCCAAGACAGCAAGAGCATCATTATGTTTCTGTTGTTTTTAATACTGGGATGAAAACTGTACCCTGCTCCCCCTGCTTTCTATTGGAGCAGGATTTTACTGTGGACTTCTGAAAGAAGTGGTCAAGGGTTGATCAGTCTGTGATTTCTTCACATCACTAGTAAATATATGTCCACAATACCATTAAATTAGGATTTATTTGGTAAAAAAAAAGAGTTAAACATTGCTTGAATCACATTGCATTTGCCTGTGTTAAACATACCACAGTCCCCACCGGTGCTTGGGGGAAGGCTGTTGCTAGCCTCAACTTTGCACAAATGTTGCACAAGTTTGCCTGGGTATCATGTTGCAAATGCTGCTGGCACCTGTTTGATTGTGCTGCCACAAGCAGTCCCACTTATCAACGACAGCTCAATGGAATACAACCGACGGAGTACAAACTCCCCTGTGAACCCATCCTAGTTCACCAGTGCAGACAAAACTCAATCTGACTGGATGCTACAGCTTTGGAGTGGGCTAGATAAATGTAAAATGTTATTATACAGCATGCAATATACAATTTTGGGAAGGTAGTGCTCCTCAAGCAGTGGTGGATAGACACCCAGAGCATTTTTGTGGGCATGGAAGCTCAAGTATTGTCGTTTACATTTCTTTGGCTTTTAATCCCCAGTGTCATTCAGTGAGTTTATTGACTATCAGCAAATGCAAACTAAGATAGAGCTCGTTTGTGTTGCAGTAAACTTTTGAGATCTTTTACCAAGCCTTGAGTAAAAATCTTCATTATTATTGTAATTTAAAAGTCATTATGCTAATGACCCTGGATCTCCAGCTCTATGCCCATTCTATACAAATGTAACAGAAGATGCAATGTTCTTCTGATTAAGTGTAAGGCCACAGCTGTGCCTGAGATGCAAGGCATGGGGGGTGGGGTGTGTGTGGTGGTATTTGTGAAGATTTGAGGTTAAAGGGGGGAAAAAGTCTTGGCTGGAAAGGCATTTCTGTAAGCACAGTGGAACCTTTGGGTATAGAGGGTGACCATGGCGACTGCTCAGGGTGTGGGATGGGTGCTTTGGCAGCAGTGGGATGTACCTTGCCCACGTGGCCCTGCCTTTGGCGAGCAGGACAGGTGGAACTTCTGGGGCCTTGTGAATTTTGAGGGGCAGATCCTCAGAGTGACTGTTTTTGTCAGGAGTTGTGCTTCTGACTGCCTGCAAGAACTTGTTTTTGAGGTCAGCATCTCCATGCTCCCCCTTCCTTGGGAGAGGCATTCCCCCAGGCATCTGTGATGGGATCCCCCATTAGGAGATGGTGGAAATGAGTAGGTGGAGGGTCCTCTCTCCCTCCCTCTGAATGGGTGGAGGTGTGTTGGCCTGTAGTGCGGCCCCAGGGCATTCCAAGGGACCCTGAGCACTTGCACTTCACACCTAAGTCCTACACTAAGGCAAGTGAAGAGAAAACAGCATCTTAAAAGGCAGCAAAGACCAGGGAGGCAAAGATGACAGACCCCATTTAGAAAGACAATGTGATACCGCTGGCTGCAGGATCGCATCCCCAGCTTTTGCTTTGTGTATTAAGTGAGGCTGAAGTGAAGGGTGACTGGTAGTGGTTTGGTGGTGCCCAGTGATGGGACAGAGAACAATGGGTACAAGCTAGAACACAGGAGGTTCAGCCTCAACATGAGGAGACACTTCTTTACAGTGAGGCTGATGGAACACTGCAACAGGCTGCCCAGCAGCGTTGTGGAGTTTCCTTTTCTGGAGACTTTCAAAACCCACCTGGATGCATTCCTGTGTGGACTGCCCTAGATGATCCTGCTCTGGCAGGGGAGTTGGACTTGATCTCTGGAGGCTGTTTCCAACACCTAACATTCTGTGATTCTGTGATTTCTAAAATAGGAATTAAAGCGTAGTGACCATCCTTTTAAAATTCGGGTGGCTCTTGGATCTGGTGTGGCTACTTGTATTGCACCCATACAGATTCTCTGTTCTGACTGTTCTGTAGGTGAAATGCAGTTTAGATGTGTGTGTCTCTGCAGCCTTCAGGAGTGTGACTTTCCTTTTTCAGCTCTGCAACCTGTTCCAGCAGATAAAGAGTTGTGCCTGGTTTGTAACTTTCCTATTTCATAGGAGTGGTGTGTTTCCATTTCAAAAGACAGGAAAATGTCTATGGCTATGAGAGGAAAGTATTTGGTGGAAGGCTGACTTGACAAAATACATTTTTACTGAGATAAAGTGCCTTCTGCATGTAAATAAAATGAGGAGTTACCTGCAAATCAAGCAGGTTCTTTCCTAAAATAATGATCTCTATTAATATAACCCAAGAAATGTTTATTTACCCCAGCACACTTTAAAAAGTAAATGATGTGTTTTGTCTCAGATAAAAGCTATGTTATCACTCAGCCTCTTTTTGAAAATGCTGCTGTCCCCCACCAGAAACGTTTATATCTCCTTGTTTCTGTTTGTGTGCAGTGCAGGCTGTACATTCCTAGGTTTTAGTGCCCAGCTTTTAATAAGGTATTTCTGCTTTAGTATGTCTCAGTGGTTGAAGCGTATGCACATGGCACTTCTTAACCTAATCCCACAACGTGTAACTTTGAACCATAAACACAAGAAGTCACAAACAGTTCCTGAGGGGTGGGGAGGTAACCCCCCAAAACAACAAAACTTATCATAGAATCATAGAATGGTAAGGTTGGAAGGGACCTCAAGGATCATCTAGTTCCAACCCCCTGCCATAGGCAGGGACACCTCCCACTAGTACAGGTTACTCAAGGCCTCATCCAATCTGGCCTTGAACACATCCAGGGAGGGAGCAGCCACAACCTCCCTGGGCAACCTGTGCCAGTGTCTCACCACCCTCATTGGAAAGAACTTC
The DNA here is from genome assembly GCA_013396675.1 of Eubucco bourcierii. NCBI lineage: Eukaryota > Metazoa > Chordata > Aves > Piciformes > Ramphastidae > Eubucco > Eubucco bourcierii. The sequence goes on from VWZE01003512.1 coordinate 165,360, forward strand.
CTCCTAACATCCAGTCTAAATCTCCCCTCTGCCAGTTTAAACCCATTGCCCCTTGTCCTGTCGTTGCAGGACCTTGTAAATAATCCTTCCCCAGCCTTCCTGTAGGCCCCCTTCAGATACTGGAAGGCTACTATCAGGGCCCCTCGAAGCCTTCTCTTCTCCAAGCTGCAGAGCCCCAACTCTCTCAGCCTGTCCTCATAGGAGAGCTGCTCCAGCCCTCTGATCATCTTTGTGGCCCTCCTCTGGACCCGCTCCAACACTTCCATGTCCTTCCTGTGCTGAGGGCTCCAGAACTGCACACAGTACTCCAGGTGGGGTCTGACAAGAGCAGAGTAAAGGGGCAGAATCACCTCCCTTGCCCTGCTGGCCACACTGCTCTTGATGCAGCCCAGGACTCGGTTGCTGTCTGGGCTGCATGTGCACACTGCAGGCTCATGTTGAGCTTTTCATCAACCCAGACTCCAAGGTCCTTTTCCTCAGGGCTGCTCTCCAGCTATTCACCACCCAGCCTGGAGCTGTGCTTGTGTATCAAAGTCACATGTAAACCCACAGTCAGCTGTTTAAAGAGCCAAGGGTGTCTTTATAGTTGCAGCATCTTCTTGTTAGGATTTCTATAAAAGTTACTGGATTGCCCTGATTGAGAGGGTCTGAGAAATGGCTTGTTGAGGCTGCAGGAGGTTTTGGCTGAGTTTCTACTCTTCTCTCAATGTACTGATAGTTTTATTCCCTAAATGTTGATACTCTTCTCAGTGATTTCTAGGATAGAGGGAGATTAGATTAACAAGGACGAGATAAAAGAAGAATGAGACTGAAGATGTGAGAGGGAGAAAGATATCCTAGACTTTACTCCATATCAAGTCTCTAGGGAAAGAAACTAGAGAAGTGTGATGATGGAATTACCTGGAGAACATATTTTCCTCTGTTTTCAAATGATTTGGGAATAGGGAGATAGTTGTAATAACTGTGTTTTAATTGGATTGGTAATTGGTTTATTTTTCTTATTACCTTTTAACCTTCAAAGCATATTAATGAATTGGTTTCCTGGTGCATGCCCTTGTCGCGATTTGCTTCCCCCGCAGAAGTCACTGAAGTGCTCTTACTTCAGATTTGCACTTGCCCATTGGGAAGAAACCTCTTTTGTTCTGGCCACATGTTTCCTTGCAGTTTAAAACTGGTTTAAGGCATTTGCAAAGTGCCAAACATAGAATAAACATTGAATTGTTGTCAAGGGTAACGTCAGAAGAAGCCTTTGTTTCAAATACAGGAACAGCTTTCTCGGTTTGATGTTAAGGTGGTAGTGAACCTGCAGAAGAGGTAGTGGTGGGGAAGGTAGGTGATGTGAAGCAGTGGGATTTTGTGCTTCATTATCTTCAATATCCCATCCCTGAGGAATTGGCTGGCTTCTGATAAATGTTTAATTTTACACTTTCCCATTGAATGGTCTCTTTTCCTTCAGCTCAATATACTCGATATCTGGAATTTGCCTTTATTGTTGACTCCTATCTTTGAGCTGAATGGATTTTCTCAGACATTCTCTGACTGGGGAAAGTAATGTCAGATTTTAAAGATTGATACTAGGTAAAGGCATGGCCCTGGTGTCTTCAAGGAAGAATTGGGGAGAGTCACCTGTGGCATCCTGCTCAGGTTATGCTGCAGGTCTGCCAGACACCTCTGCATCTAACAGGTTGCATCCAGTGTTTTGGCTGGCTGGGTGCTCAGGGTTCATGGGTTCAGGGACATGTGACATCATGCAACACCTATGATGGTGTTTACAGTTCAGCCACATGTGTGGCTGCATACATTGCCATAGCTGAGCTCAGTTTCCTCTGGTTATTTTTGGGTACAGACAGCAATGACTGCACCATAGGATGGGCTTGGCTTGTGATTTCACTGAGCCTCGATTTCCTCATGGATGAGGGAACATGATGGCTGTAGAAGTTGGGAGCAGAACTAGTTTATGGTCAGGAAACAAGCAAACATGAAGCAGAAACCTCTTCTAAACCTCCACACTCCTGCAAATACCGTTCCAATATTTATCAGCATAGGCAACTCTAGCTGCAATGCTCATGCACGTAGGATGAGTAAGAGTGGGATCAAATGTCAGACACTAGATCTGTGCTCACCATCCCTTCTCCCTCTGTTTTTTAAGCTCTCAGGATTTTGAGAGCCAGTTGATAAGTTTGAGTGCTTGAGATAACACCACAACTTACCTGCTTATCTCAGTATCACCTAATTTACAGGGTTCAGGCAACTGTCTTTGTTGGCTTCCTTTAGCATACTGACTTGTATTTCCAAAAATACCTATGGGGAGTCTTTAGGAAATGTAGAAGGGTTAGAAGAGCTGAAGATACAGATCTAATTACCCTTTTTGGCAATATTCCATGTTACAGCTTTTCTGTCCTGGTTTCCCTGGAAGCTGTGATGATTTTATGTAAAATAGTACTCCAGCTACCCTGACATTTCAGAACGAGTACTCTCAAGTACTTGCTAATAAAGAAACAAGTATGGCAGTGATGCCTTTTAGGAGTGATAGGCTTTCTGTTGTCTTCTCCCTCCTTTTTTTTTGAGACTATTTTACCAGAAGGTTGCATAAGTCAGAGTACAGAACAAGTCGATGAGACTCTGGGTTTTTGAAAACCTCGTTCACAGTGGTTATACACTTGGCAGAAAGAATGTCTGAGACATGATTAAATTCTGTTTTGTTACTTTGTGTGACAGTTCTGTTATTACCCCCTTAGTATAGCTCTTTTCCCAGTGTTCAAAAACATCAGTTTCCAAAAGGGACAGGTTGTAATCCCTGTGGATTTTTTCAAATGTTCCATTGAGTGATTTCTTGTTTGCCTAACACATTTTTTTTATTATTTGATAAGAACCAGGTGCATATACTTTGGTTGAGATTTCATTGCAGTGCATTGATTTTGCTGGATTGAAACAGCGTTATTGAAGATCCAGCTTGGCTTGATGATCAGTTTTATATCATCTATCCCAGTCTCCCCAAGAAATTGGGTATCTCTTCAAAGATGGTGGTGTGGGTTGCATTCATAATTGGTTGATAGGCAGGAGGGCTGCTGTTGGAGGTGCTGCAAGTGTTCACCCCGTTGATAGAGAGAACATCAGTGACTGACTTGGGCTAATTGCGCTGTTAGGTGGCTAAAGTTCAGTGGGGTGAACCCACTCTGAAGGTGTGTGCCTGGACAAAAGGGTTTGTTTTCTTTTGTAGTGATGATTGTACTTCTGCTGCAGGAAACTACCTGTAGTAACAGGCTTAGGAGACTAGATGGAAAGGATGGGGGAGGCTGCAATTTGCAAACAGGAAAATGTTTTGCTCTATGTAATGTTAGGAGAGGCTTTAGACATTGTGAAGAGTTTGAGTGAATGAAGAGGAAAAGTATGTTTTTTATGGGAATTTGATGTTCTACAAAGAAAGAAAGCTTAAAAATACTTCAGAAAGATTATCTTTGCACTTAGGAAAAAAAAACAGGCATTGAACAGAAAGGCAGGTTTTTCTGGAGAGAAGGGAAAGCTTCTGGACTTTGTTTCAACAAGTTGTTAACCCTGCTAAGCTGTAACCACTTTCCTATTTATTCCAGTCCTTACACTTGCCAAGCACACCAAAAAAACCCACAAAAAACCCCAACCAAAAAACCCCAAAAAACACCTAAAACAAACCAAACAAAAAACCACCAACCAACCAACCAACAAACAAACAAACAAAAAAAAACCCAACAAAGCAAAACCACCCAAAAAATGAAGAAAATAAATGAAATGGTAAACTTGTAATAAATCCTATGAGGACCACATAATAAACGTATATGTGTTACACTTATCAAATGCAAAAGAAAGTAATCTGTTTTCAACACCATTGCTCAACACATGTTAGATGCTACATTCTGTCAGGTCTCCAGTCCTTTTGGAAATGAGGCATCTGGTCAAAATATCTCAGCTTTTTTTTTTTTTGAAGAAAGGAGAAGGTGAGGCCATCATTAACAATCATTGTCAACATGATGTCTCTTGCTTGCTGTGAAGTCTGTGGGCTAGATCCCCTTTCAGAGAGAAGCAAAAGCATCTGAACCCCACCAAAAGGGGCAAAGCAGGGACTATATTATCAGATTTGAGTTTTACAGATGTGCTGGCCAGCACCTAGAGGTCTCTCTGCTGGTAAATCCCAAGGGGCTGTTAGGATTGGAAGCAAATGTACTCAGGGTCATTCTCTGCAGTTGCTGTGTCACTGGAAGATGCATCATGGATACCAAGAACTGAATCAGTTGGATTTTCTTACTCTTTTGGCTATTCCAGGTCAGACTCCTTGATTTTATTCAGAATTGATGTTATTAAGTTACTGAGTTGATTGGATTGAATTCCTGTCGTAGCACTTTTGGACTTCAGCACTCTGCCCAACCCTTTGTCGTGGGTTTAAAGAGCTGACAGAGTGAAGCTCTCAAATGAATTGAAAAAAAAATCAGAATTATATTTGGAGAGAGTTACAGACAGAAATTACAAAGCAGATACAGAATCCATAAGCAAACCCCCTGAATTTTCCCCCAACCCAAAACTAAAACTGTCATCCTCAGTGTTCCAGTCCCTGCCTCTGCCATCCAAGAGGCCTAAGCACAGCCTCTGGAGGCCCCAAACCAGGCCTATCCTTACATGTTTGTCCCGATAATGCTGCTCCTGCCCGACACAAGGCTGGAGGGGGAGGAAAGGAGCACAAACTGCCTTGCTGTGAGCTTATGAAGAGATAGCAGAATTATGGGATTGAATAACAATCTTCCAGTCCCCAGAGGACTCTTTTTAACCTTATAGTTCCCAACCTGGGACACCCCTCATTTACTTGCTGTGATGGTTGTGCCACGTCTCTTTCTAAAGGGGATACTTTAACAACCAAGCTCTGGTTTTTTGTTTTGGGGTTTTGTTTTTGTTTGGTTTTTTTTTTTTTTCATTAGTTCATTTTGCTGTCTGAATTTAGCTTAAATAATGTAAAAGATGTCCCACATTAATGTATTGCTGTTTCTGCAGTGCTTGGTTACCAGCCTCCAGACACTGGAGCTGCACCTCAGCATGGCTAGGAAGAGGCATTTAACACCTTTCACAGCTTAGGTCCAATAAAGGACTTATATATAGCACCTAGTTTTTAGGTGCCTGTTCCCTGCAGCGGTGTCCTGATTAGGCAGTTAAGTGTCCTATAAAGTGGGAACACTTGAAATACCATCCCTCTGCAGCTTGGGCACTTCACTCAACATAGCGATCAGGACACTTAGTGAGGGCAGAGATGGGCTGGGCTCCAGCCCTTGATCTCAAAGCTCTTACTGTGCTATACATTAAAGAGGAGCTGAATAAGGTAGAGAAGCCACTGTGGGACTTTCGTTTCTCACCTGTTTGGCGACTGCCACAAGTTACACGGTCACACTCACACTTCCAGGGTACCTGTAAGGAGGCTTTATGGCTCACATTTGTGTATGTGAGCACCTCTGTTTCAGTTGAGCAGTGGTGTGGGCAGTTTGGCTTTTACTCTCAGCTGCTGGATCTTGCTTAGGCCATAATAAAAGGTGGATCATGAACTATTCAGCTCATGTCAGGGCTAGGTTAGTTTTGACCATAGCCACTGATCCAGCTCTTCCCACGCTTGGGACCACTGTGATTTTGAGGGAACACTTTTCTACTGAACAGAAATGATTTATTTGTCTTTTGGCTTTAACTATTTGTAAATGCATTTTGCTATTATGTAGAGCAGTCCCCAGCTGGGTGAAAGGGTCAGTTATGCAAGGATTTGCAGGCTCAGGTTTAAATCACACTGCTAAATATCCAGAGCTCAGCCCATCTTTGCCAACTGGTTCTTTCTCACTGCGGTTTGGGATGATGATAGACCTGCTGGTAATTACCAACGTGTTGCCACTTGTTGCACGGATCCTGTGATTTTTTTTTTCCCGCAGTTGCTCACTGATGCTACGTTGCCCTGACACATACGGCAAAGGTCTCTTGGCAGCAGTGACTGGGTTGAGCTATCCCATTGATTGACTCAGTTTCCCTTCTCACGGGATGTATTTCTGATGTTGGCTTCGCTTTCTGACGCTGTGATTTAGCAACGTGTGCTCTGTGTGTCGAGCTCTCCATCTGGCAGATAACTGCCTGCTAGTTTAAATCCTCTCTTAACTTCAGTTTCTTGAGAGCACAAAACCTGCTGGTGCCTTACGGTTGGTTTTGCAGGATGTTTGCCAACGAATCAGTTACAAGCTAAAGCAACGTGGGCAAATTTCTGTGAGTGTTTTGGACTATTAGGTAAGACAGGTTGTGATGGTTTGGGAGTTCCCCACCCCCCACACTTTGTAAAATGACCCAGACTAGAACTCAGCCAGCTGGAAGTTAAGGACTGAAGCTCTGTTTACAGCTCAACACAATGTACAAGCAGAGATATACACTATAGACAGGAATAGTTACAGAAATAGACAAGTTAAAGGTAATACAGAAACACAACTCCCCTCCCAGAAATCAGAGACCCCAGGAGGGGCTCCCAACCACCCTTCCACCTTCTCCCCACCCCTGTACCTTACTCCAAAGTTTGCCTTACATGCAAGGTGAGTTTAGAGGAATGGCCAGGGGGGTTAGAAGAAAAGTGGTTAGTGAGGTTACTTGGCAGAGAGGAGGAAGCCAGAAGCTCCTAGACAGCCCGAGATGCCATGCCCGAGAGACTGCATTATCTATGTTTTGAGTTCTTATTCTTATCCATCTCAGCAAGCCTAGGAGTGAAGTAGGCACCACCACTGTTTCCTTTTCACAGCCTATAATATAATTTTCTCTATTAAAATATTCCAATTAACCTCAAACCAGCACACAGGTTAAATTCTAGGTCCTGCTCACTAAGCTATCTGACACTATTCTGTGTTGAATCTATCAGTCTAACACTTGAGTTTGTTGACCAAGCTGCTGATGGCAGACTCTGGGTGTTTGCACTGGTTATGCAAAGTGGGAACCTGGTGGATGCTGAAATCTTGTTTACACAAAACATGCCAATGTTCCTCTTCCTGTGTTATCTTCTTGTCCTCTCTCCTTTCATGTTCATTGCTTCTGTTTGTCGTGTGCCGTTTGCAGCAAGGGGCTGTATCTGTGGAGTTGGGCTGCTGTGAGTTTGTACAGAGCTATGCACAGCAGAGACCTTACAGGGGCTGCTTTTCTAATACCTGCTGTAAGTAATGAGGATGACCAATGAGGATGACATACATCAACTGACTGACTGACCCATGAGATAGACAGATAGGGATGGCAGCACTGGGGACTGCCCCAGGCCCAGCCTGGTGTGTCCAGCAGGCACTGGGAATCAGCTGGATGTTGGGCTGGCGGTTGCCCAGCATGCAGTGTTTGCTGCCAGTGTGGCAGCAACCTTTCTCACTGCCTTCCCTCTTGTCTTTGAGGAAGCAGGACAGGTTTCTCACCCACCTCTCACCCTCTCCTGACCACCTTGCCGTTACTTGCTTTTGGGTGGGTGCCTTGGCCTGTCTCTTCCAGGGATGCCTGTCATGAACTGGTGACCACCATTACATCACTTGTGTACTCCAGTGGTCACTTTGGGTCAGAACCTCAGTGGTGCTGGTTGCCATGTGCAACTTTCAGAGGTTTTGAAGCCACAATCCTTTGCCCCTCTCTTTGCACAAGATTCCAGAAGCCATAGCATGATGTGTTGACAATCCCACATAAGGTTTGCTGCCTGGCACAGTCAGTCATGGGATGTGTGTGGTCAGCTCCAAGTCACAAAGCACACCACACACTTTATGTCAGTGCTTGTCATTTTTGCACTCCATAGGAGCAACATCTGTACCCATGAACTGGAAATTTGACCCAGTTTGGGTATAGCTGGTGACTATAATTTTTTTCCTCTTCTCTGTGACTAGTTGCAGTTGCCTTTGCTGGCTGCTGGTTCCTTTATGCCTCAGCTCCCTCATGGCTCAACTAGTAGCAGTGCCTGGGACTTTATTCAGCTTTAAGAGGCTTTAAACTAGGAAATTACTGTTTACTGCCTGTGGCATTGATGGACATGACCAATTAATGGCAATAAACTCAGGTGAGAAACAAGAGACAAGGACATTTTTTCTGTTCTATGCTGTGAACTCATTTGTTTTATGTGAATGAGTTTTACAAACTTCTGTATGATCTGCTTTTAAAATATTTGAGGATTTCTTAGTCTGAGATGACTGATTCACTGCATGGCTCAGCCAACATGCATCAGCCAAGGTGCTGAGATGATCATGCTTCATGCCACCAGCAGCAGTTGAGCATTCATCCCCTCCCCCCTCCCCCCCTTTTTTTTCCCCCCTGAAATAAACTCCTCCAGGAGAGGCTCTTTTGTCTGCTCTGAAATGTCAATGACTCCCTGGTTTTTTGCTCTGCATCTCCTTGATCAGACTTAAACTGTCAAAACATCTTACTGATCTATTCCAGGCCTAAAGGGAACGTAAAGTGACAACTTTTGATGGTCACTTTGAAAACTTTCTCAAATTGGAAAGTGTTCCATGGGATAAACAGCTTGACTCACACTCTACACATGCCATACTGATGATAGGGGATGGCATTTTACTGGCTTAGCGATGATAAATTTGGAATATTGTACATTTTCAAGTATTTAAAGGAACATACATAAATGACTAATGATAAGAAAGGACTATGTACATTTTATTCATGCTCTGAAACTTAATTTTAAAGAAAGCAGCCTGAGATATCAGAAGTTGTGAAATCTGCAGTGCTGTTCTTTACACTGTAGAGCCTTTGTGCTTACTGCCGTAGTCGTATTACATGACATTGCCTAATACCCGCCAAGGCGTATTCTTGGCTCATTCAGCAGGTAAAGCTCCCTCAGGGTCACTGAATCCCTTCATGTATTCAGCAGAGAGCTCAGCCTGGTGATCTTACAGCTATGTGTCTGCATTTGCACTTTCAGTGCTTTTTCCTGTTTTCAGTAGTTTTCCCTTTTACGATTTGGTGATTATTAAATGCAGGGCTCTGACTGCTTTTGTGACTGGTGTCACCCCTCCCTGCTTCCCACTTCTGGCAGCCAGCAACTAATTTGCTGGTAGCCAGTCCTGGGGATATTTTTCTTACTATTTAACATCCTCTCCATCCCTGTGATGCAGTGGGAGAGGCTGGTGAGTGTAGGTGCCTTGCAGAGACGCTCAGGACCTAGGACGGGGTCTCAAGCTTGCAGGTAAGAGCTAGTCCACTAGGTGCTGATCCATTTGAACTTCAGGATAATTTCATCACTTTTGGAAGGCACAATAGTTAGTAATTCTATACACAGGAACTACTGCTGCTTCTTTTCCTTGTAAGATATGTTAATTAATTCCTTTCCATTTCTGGAAAATGGAAAAAAAAACCAAAACAAAAAAGCATTTATTTTGCAGCATTTAATTTTCTCTACGGTAATTTCTGAACCATGATATCTTTGGAACAGGTTAGCCTCTGCCTGATAATGTTTCAGCCCCTCTTGAATTTACTTCAGTTGGCTGATGTGCTAATGCTTGTTTAGAAGCAATGCTGCTGCTTCCCTGGGGAAAGCAATATATTGTTACCTAAGCATGATGTGCCAGTATCACACGGACTTCTGTGTGGAGATGAGCCCTCCAGCTACCTACATAGTATTTAAAGTGTTTATCAAATTCTAGGATGGAAAAGTATTCCAGTTTCTGAAATTACACTGTTTGGGTGACTTAAATTCTTGTCCAACCGCTAGCTATGCATTTGTTGAGTTGTTTCAGAAGGATGGGAGCGACAGACGAGCTGAAAAATGCATTGGCTCACAGGGATTTCACTTCAGGAGTTTGTTAGGTGGGAGGCATTTATTAAAATACATAGTACACATTGTTATACAAGGCACTGTGAGTATCTCATCTCTGAACTATTTTGATAGTTCCTAGTCAAGAAAATTTCGTTTCTAATGTATATAATATATATATTATATATATAAAAAATAATATTAAAGATGACAAGTTGGAGAATAGAGAGGTTGTTTTTACTGGAGGTATCATTTAAGGTGGAAGATTGCATCTTTCATACTACAAAATGAAAACCAAAGAGGAGCATGTTTACTACATACCTCTCTGAAGTGCCAATGGAAAACAAAGTCAAGAGCAGGGCAGTTTAAAGGAAAAGAGTCTGTAAGTGAACCAGCCCTGAATAAATTTAAGGGGGTGGTAGAAGATTGTTTGAAATCTTTAGGGAAGTGCGTTTCTGGAACAACCTCTATATGAAGGGATTCAAAGAGGTGTAGTTGAGTTTAAGGTGAAGCTCAATAAATTAATGAATACTCAATAGTTTCTAGGTGGTATTTTGTACATCCAACACACCTTGAGAAGCTTCTTTGAATAAAAAAATTACTTTGTTGGTGGGAAAATGATTTCCTATTCTCTTTTTGGTGCCGAAATTAAACACACATTAATAAATTGCAAATTGATTAGCCTGAACTGCCTGAGCTTGTGTAAATTGTTGTGTGTTGGTAACAACGTTGCTGTCTTCTATTAACTGTGGTATCAAAAGAAGATAAAGAATCCACTAGGCAGTGTGTTTCAACAGATAGATGAATTAGACTGGAAGTTTATTCACAAATGTCACAGACTGCAAGTTACAGAAAACTGAGCCAAGCTTGCTTCTGGCTGTTATAGTCCTTCCCCTTCCCAGCACCTGTGTGACCCTTGTTTGTGCTGGGCTGTTTCCACACATCAAGTTGCTAAAAAACCAGCCTATCATTAAAAAGAAAACGAAACCAAAACAAATTTCTAGTTAAGCATGAAGAAACAACTCAGTCCAGTAAATGAGTACCAGAAACAGTGCAAGGGAGGATGAAAGTTTTGACTTAGTTTGAAGAAACAATTCAATGCAGTATGAGGTGAGTGCCGGCGCCGACACCTGGGGAGATAGTGGCAGCCAAACCTTACCTTATCTAAGGGCTGCTGTGCATTTGCAACTAAAGCCTAAAGAAAAAGTGGTGTTGATTTATTTTTTTTAAGTAGGGTTTTTATTACCATGTTCTCTAACAGGTCAGCAGGTGATTGTACCAGAGATAGTGTAAAAGGGAGCAGCAGTTCAGTGGGTTTAGGCTCTACCCTTGGCTTAATTCTCTGTTGCTTGTTCCTGGAGGAGATTATATGTTAGCCCATGCTTGTGTTTTGTCCTATCTGGAGTGTGGCTAGTCTCTAGAAAGTTCTTTCAACAAAGGAAAATGTTGTGCCGTTCCTCCTTTAGGCCTCTGTGACCATACTGACCCAGACTAAAGGGAGCATTTACTCTGGTGCTGTATGCAAAATACTCATCCCTTAACCCGCATAGACCACTGTGTCAGCACTTTCCACCCTCTTCTGTGGATACAAACCTCCAAGTTTTCATTTGTGTGAAGTTCTGCCACATAGAAGTTCTACAGTTTGAACTTACCACACATTTTGTTATACAAAATGCAGCTGCATTGTGATAACTTTAAAACCAAAGGAGATTCAGTAAACATGTTTAAAAACACCTGTCTTGGAAACACACAGAGCACAAGAAAATATGCTATAAATATATAAAATATGCTATAAAATTATTTTTATATGAATATGCAAAAAAGAAAAACAACTGAATTGTTTTGGTTCTTCATTCCCTGTAGATTCCTGACTTTCTGTGTTTGTTAATTAAAAAAATCAACAATTTTTTTGTTAAAAAAAAAATTCTCTGATAGTAAAGATTTTTCTATGAGAAAATGCATATATTTATGAGCTCTGGCTCAGTCCTTTGAATTATCTAGGCACTCCTGTAACCAATAAGTGAATGCTGATAAACCCTGTTAAATATTTCAAGGACTCTTTGCAACTGTAGGGGAGCAGTTGGTAGCTATCACATTCCTTTGCATTGCTGGACAGGTTTTTTATTTGCTATCTTACAGGTGTTATATATGTACTTTTTTTTTTCTCTCCATGCTGAGTTCACCTCGTCCCACAGCAGCTCTTTGGCAAACAGCCTCATGAATTATTTTAAGATGCTTCTTGCAGTGGCTGGGCTCATTGCCTACCGTGCTGCAGCTGGGATCTGGATTGCAAATTCCTCATCTGAACGAAGAGGAGTAATAGAAAAGACTGGTCTCTGTATCTGAGTATTGTACTCATAACTCCAGCTCCACCTAAAATAACCCATCTTTGCAAAGATGAGTGCTACATCACTAGTACTTGTATTGCTGGAAGGGGAAAGAGGGAGATGGCTCCAGGGAGGCTGCTGGGATTTCAGGTATTATCTTATCTAGAGCTACTCTGAGCCTTGTCCATGTGTTTTTCTTCTCCCTCTGCTTTGTTTCCTCAGAACCAAAGGGCTGGGTATCAGTGTTTTAAGAAAAGGCAGAGGGTGAGCAAAAAGCTGGGTGAAGGCAAACCACATATGCAGGATGCATCCACATGCATTCCCTCACTGCACTTGTCAGCTGCACCCGAAGGCCTTACAGTCTCAGGAACAGCTTAGTGTAATTGCTTTTATGAGACAGTATCAGCTAGGTATGATTTGGCCTGTACTGGCTTGCATTTGTTGAGGAGCAGAGACAAGTCAAACTAAACAGCGTGACTCATCAGAATGGGGCTGCTGAGATGGTTTGTGTGTACAAAAAAGCTCAGAGTTGGGAAATGGGCTGTCATAGCCATGAAATCATTAACCCTCTTTGGTTTTGCCGCTCTTCAGAGCTGTTGGAGAACACCCATAAAGCTCATGACAGTCATAGTCAGGACAGAAGGTGACTGTGCTTGGCTGTCCAGGGGCTCCAGGCAGGGACACTCATGTTACTGCCAGGAGGCTGCCAAGCCTAGATATGTATCCTTGCACCTGGTGGCCAAAAAAATCCTGCAACTGCTCATTTGTGTGGAAAGCTGTACAGAGAACTTCACGCTGCTGGACTAAGCAACCTGTAATTATTCAACATTTTGGTTCATAGAGTGTGGCAATTGTTTCCCTGAAGCCAGGCTTGTATAGTATGACTGGGAAGTTGCTTTCATGTCTCTTGAACTGTATTTTGATTTGACATTAGCCTCCCTCTTGCTGTTCTCTTCAGTATCTATCCTTGCTGCATTGCTGAAATCTCTACCTCTCTTGTGGCATCGAAGTCGCAGGTTTTCAGCTTAATGGACTCAGAAGGGGTCAGGTAGGATCTGTCAGAAGAAATCCAGTCAGTAATGCTTTTCTCCTGCATAAGAAGCCCTCCTTAAGAGGTGAACCGGTAGGGAGAGCAGCTGTTAAGCCCTGGGAGAACTTGGTTTGATGTGCAAATAAGAGCTGTTGTGGACCCAGAGCTGGTGTGGTGGAGGCCTCAGGGCTGTGCTTGGCAGGAAGGAGCCCTGAGGTTCCCAAGCTCTGCAGACGGGAACAGTCTCTTATAAAAAAGTGTTGTCTCGGATGTAATATGCACAAAATCAGCCTGTGGGAAAAGCCGGTGCTCACCAGAGGGTTTTTGGGTGTATCCTGCTCTGTGTTACAATTTCTGTAAGGTACAACACGCCCTTTTTAGATGTGTTTGTTAGTCTAAAGTACACTGACTTCCTTCTGTTTGGTGAGAAATGAGTCTGAAGGAGAGGCAGGTAAACAGTGAAAGTGGATCTCCTGACACCGCTCATTTTAGGGCCAGGAGGTTGCGTGGAGACTGGGATTCAGCTGGGCAACCTGACTCAGCGCCTTGTGTAGGTAATTAAGCTATGCCCTCCAATTAGCCTGAGTGGCCCTTTTATTGGTGTGTGAGATCCATGAGCCCAACTGCCATACCAATAGCAGAAAATAGTCTGGATGATTTTAACCACTGTTTTGCGCGTTTAAGTAATTTAAAGTTAGAAAAACTTGCCCTGCCAGTATTTACAGAAGCTCATTAAGCATGGCAGGAGTTCTTGTCTGACCTGGAGGCTAAATAGCAGAGCCTGGCAGGGCCAGCACAGTTCCCTTTCCTTGGTCCCATCCTGACATGGCCAGGATCCATCCCTGCAAGCAAGACAGCTTGGCAGGGCATTACAACACTAGCCAAAAATGGCACTGGGTCCAGTGCTGATGCTGTTGCAGGTGATCGTATGCAGTGGCTTGTGTTATTTGCTACCATAAACATCACCTCTCAGACCTGCTAAATCATATGAGGCCAAAGGTATGTCTAAGCAAATATCCCCATTTTACCTCTGCCTAGTAACAAATATTAAGGAAAGAGCATGAGAAACAGTACAAGTACAGACTGGTCCTTCCCTTCTTTCACTGTCCCAGCTCCTGGCAGGCAGATGTTTAAGAGCTTTTGGGGCTACAGGCTTCCCACTGATCACAGTGATGACTTGCCTTGGGATAAGTCAGTGCCATAACCCATGGCTCCCTCATCTCTCAGTATGTTTAATACCTCTATGAGATCTCTGCTTTCCCTAATGCATAATCACAGGCCCTACTATCCAGACGAACATACTTAAAGAAATTGCATTGCCTGATCAGTCACTGCTTGTTCTTTAGTTTTTGTGCTATGAGGAAGAGGGATTATTTCTCTTTGTTCCTCTTCTTGTGATATTTGTGTTCCCTTGTCATGCCTCCTCATAGCTATCTGTTTTCACATCCTACAAGGACTGACTGCTCTTTGTCTTGTGTTCTGCTGCAGTGATGATTTCTCCAGGTGTGCCTGTCTTGCTCAGGGGAGTGTAAATAAAAGCATCCCACTGTAAATGGTTTTATTTATGCCCAAACTATTTCCAGGGAAAGGACAAATTTCAGAAGTGGTAACTGTCTGCAGTGTTCTCAGACACTTGAGTTTTGGTTGGGTTTTTTTTCTGCAACATTTATAATGTGTTTACTCCTTTGTAAAGATTCATCCATTGAAATATCCAGTCCTGGATGGGTGCTGCCGGTGGCTGCTATCTGAAAAGCAGCTGAATGCCCAATCTCGGGTTTTTTGTTATTCTCTTTTCTAATCCCTCTAACTGGGGTGTTCTGGATGCAGCTAATACCCATTTCAGTACACAAATAGTAGCTATATTGCCTCCCCACTCATGTTAGAGCAAAGCTTAGTCATATATTTCAGAGGAAGATAAAAAAAAAAAAACAAAACAGGTGCAACAACTGTATTTTAACATTTGTATTTGTTGGCAGGCTTTTGGCCTGCAGGTTGCCAACATAAATGTAGGCATGACAATATTTGCTCTCCTCCTTATGATGCAGATGACACAGGGTGGCTGTGACCTGGACTGAGTTTCTTTTAAAAATTAAGATGTTTGTCCCCATTTGATTTTTGGTTCCATTTAAAGCAATTAAAATCGCTGGTTGTGGAAACAGCTAGGAGAAAGGAAGAGTGGGTACACCTGTAACTTTAGGGTCTCTGCTTATGTTGAGTCAGAACTGGTGTAGCACACCTGCTGAGCTGACCTCTGTGCTGTTGGCTGCACGGGGACCATCATGACTCTGTCATCCCTGGGTGAACAACATGACCCAAGCTAAGCTTCACTTTGCTTGCTGGTTTATGTATTTGTTTATATATATGGATATAAGCGTAGCCAGCAGGGTAAGGGAGGTGATTCTGCCACTTTACTCTGCTCTTGTCAGACCCCACCTGGAGTACTGTGTGCAGTTCTGGAACCCTCAGCACAGGAAGGACATGGAAGTGTTGGAGCGGGTCCAGAGGAGGGCCACAAAGATGATGAGAGGGCTGGAGCAGCTCTGCTATGAGGACAGGCTGAGAGAGTTGGGGCTCTTCAGCCTGGAGAAGAGAAGGCTTCGAGGAGACCTCAGAGTAGCCTTCCAGTATCTGAAGGGGGCCTACAGGAAGGCTGGGGAGGGACTATTGACAAGGTCCTGCAATGACAGGACAAGGGGCAATGGGTTTAAACTGGCAGAGGGGAGATTTAGACTGCATGTTAGGAGGAAGTTGTTTGCAGTGAGGGTGGTGAGGCACTGGCACAGGTTGCCCAGTTAGGTCGTGGATGCTCCCTCCGCAGAGGTGTTCAAGGCCAGGTTGGATGAAGCCTTGAGTGAGCTGTACTAGTGGGAGGTGTCCCTGCCTATGGCAGGGGGTTGGAACTAGATGATCCTTGAGGTCTTTTCCAACCTTACCATTCTATGATTCTGTATTTTGTTATTGTAACCGCATCAGTTGTGACTGTGTCTGAACCTGATACTTTAATTTCTATATCAATTGCCTTTAAAATTCCTCTGATTCTCTTGAACAATTAATTTTGCCTTCCTGGTCAGGATTTTGATTTGAGGTGGGATGGAGACAACTGGTTTCTTAGACTCGTTAATGAGCACTTGGTGGTAGAAGGACCAAGGTGAACATAATCTGGCCAGATTTTTTTACAGGATCTCTTTACACTAAAATCATCAGACAATTTCTTTAGTAAGCCAAAATCAGTTCAGGAAAGAAGAATTATGTAGGGGGAAAAAAAAAATCAGCTTTACCCAAAATGGATCTCAGTTTACCTCAAGACTAACAACTTTGGATACATACTGTTTTTAAGTGTTAGATTTAAATTTATCTCTGTTTACTGGTTTAGGAAAAAAAAAAAAAAAGGAAACAAACAAACAAACCCAGAAACTAGAAAATCTTAAGCAACATTGTTCAAAGAACATCAAAAGGAAAGTGTTTACTGTTTTTCTTGTGCTTATATTTGTAGAGCACAGGTTCTCGATCTTCATCCCATTTAAAATTATAAACCACTATAGTAAAATGGGGGGGAAAAAAGTAACTCTACTTTGCCTTACACACAAGTATGACAGAGCATTTGCTTTGTTTATTTATTTATTTATTTGCTTATTTATTGAAACAGTTTTGCATATATATGTGTGTTTGACACATTTTTTAGTAGGTGAGACTTAAGCAGAATCTCAGGGGTGGTGTCTGCGTCACAGATGATTGAGCAGGGAATTATTAACCCAGCATAAGAGCTAACATCAGGATTACTGGAAAGTTCCTGCCTGTGTCAGCTTTAAGTGAACTGTGTTACTGCAAAAGCTGTGGAAAAGTTCAAATTGCTTGAGATGGTGCCAAAGGACTGTCAGTAGTCTTTTGTTAGATGCTGACCACCTCAGGCAGGGCTCACAAAGGGAGCCTATTTTGTTTTAACTGAGCAGTGCTTGCTCGGTGCTCCACGGTTACAGCCTAGCTACCTTCCCCTGCATCAGTGGCTGAGATATTAAAACCAATCATTAGTGTTTCTCCAAGAGTATCCAGGATGGAACGTGGCTACTGTGTGACTTGGTCTTCCCAGATTAAGTGGGAACATAGTGCAAAGGTCCAGTATGGAAGACAACCTCCATCTTTACCTGAATCATAAAAGTTGGTTTTGAACATATACTGCTGGCTGACCCCTGCATGTGGCTGGCATCTGGGTCATTAGTGCTGAGCTGGACATCTCTGCTGATGGGGAATCCTGCCAGAGTGATACATCATTGAAAGAGAACAATACTCCAGATCCTGAGCAGTCCACATGACGCTCTACATCTTTTCTTAAGCAATGCAAAGCTGTGATAGAGACATCTGCAAGGCCCCTTCTGTGGCTGAACTCTAGGGAACAGACCTCCATGTTCAGCTGTTCCCTGCTAACTGTTGCTGAGATTTACTCTTTCTTGAATGCTACACATTCCTCTTCTGTACAGCCTGCGTTGCTCTGGGGGATCTCAGACATTACACCGTCATAACTCTTGAGGAGCAGAAGAACCTGAAATTTCATCAGTTACATTGAGGAACAGGGTTTGGGTGCATTGTGGCAAAACCTTTTTTATCGGACTAAACAAGAGTTAGGAGGTTGGACAAGCCCTGTTTCTTCTGTTGTCATTTAAAACATCCTCCACTATAGAAATTATGTCCCTGAAGCCAATATCTGCAGCATCTGGATTTCAAATCATTTCAGGAGGAGCTTTTCTAGGTTGCCAAACCCCTGGAGCTAGAGGAAGCAATGATATCAGCAGAACTAGGAACTATTCTTCACTGTTGGCTTTTGGAGAGATCAAGATCATACTTCAGGAAACTGAAGAATATTGAAACCAGTTGTGCTGTTGTTACTTTGTGATAGGAAACATCAAAGTGTTGCCTGCAAGAGCATGGTTAAAGGGCAGAACAATAGGGACTGGAGGGGTTTCCACCAGTTCCCCATCTGGTCACATATACCAAACCATGTGCTGCCAGTGGCTGCCCTGAGTCATTGACTGCAGCTTTCCTACGTGTTCCTGGAGAATGCTGAGAGGACCAGCTGGAGACCTGTACACCCCTGTTGGTGAAACTTGGTGCTCTGTGGGTAGAGTATCCTTGTGCAAGGCTCCAAACACGAACGCGTTATGTTGAAATAACTTGGTTGGTGGCTTTATGCCAGCAAAATTTGTGTCTTCCACCTCTTTTCTAGATTGATTGACCTGTACCTTTAGCTTTAGCTTGGGCAGTGTTGCCTTCTGGAATTACTTTTTTCTCTGTTGCTGTCAGCGGATTGGTGAGGGTGTGCCTGGCTATGCACCTGTGCCTCCACTGACTTTGATGGATGCTCAGATTTATCACTGTTCAAAGTACTCCAGACTTGGCTAGTATCTGTCTTGGAGGACTAGACAAGGACTGATCTTTGTCTTGCCTGAGAGACAATGTCATCTATGTACAGAAGATATATATAGCCTGGGGTTAAATGTATACTCACATAGCTCTACTGTCATTGGAGCAAGAGGCTGCATTTTGGGAAAGGAATTTGTCACTCTCATAATGAAGCAGCAAGCAGCATCACCAGTCCTGCCCCATTGAAAGGGCCTGTCTGCTCCAAGAAGTCTTCACTGAAGGTCCTTTTTGCTTGGTCTGGGGGACTGTGGACACCCAGTTTTAACTGTTTATTGTGTCTTGAAGTGAGATCTGGCTGCCTGTCTCATTACTGATGTAATCTTTTTTCTGACAAAACTTATTTTCATTAACCATATGTATAGGCATTCATAAATGGTTTCTAGAAAAATTCCTCAGATACCTTGGCTGAATGCTTCAGAGCTGAGTTTCTTTTTCTCTGGTGATAGCATGACAGACACACAAGTATTACCAGTTACTTGGTGGCTTAAATACTCTGCAAGGTCTATAAATATGTTTATATTGGAACCTTTTTCACATTTCCTGTGTGCCTGTATGTGATCATATCCCAGTTTATCACTGCATATATATATATATATAAAAAATTATTGAGAGATCCACTCTTCTTCCTGTATTTTAGTCTGTAAATAGTGGCAGTAGAATGAGATAAGATCTTATATTAGCCTGACTCTTCCTGTGGCTTTCTGGAGGAGGAGATTCTAGTGAGAGTCACAGGCACAGGTATGCAGGTTTATGTGGACTCTTCCAGAAAAAGAGGCATTACCCCAACTCCTTTATTTGTTGTGGATTCGAATGGAACATCTCTTTTTCTTACATGCACTGCTTCTGGAGAGGGCTTAGTACAGTAGTTGTACTCCTAGCAAGACAAAAGCTGTCATTGCAGGACTGTATTCTACTTGGTATATTCTACTCATGTCTTACATCAAATTATCTTCTTTCTTTTAACTCTTGTATGTCGTATAACACTGTATTGTTATTGTATAACATTGACACCCTCTTTATTTTGTACATACCCACACGTGTGTGGAACACCGCTGTGGTAAACGTGAGCGATTTTTGCAACACGTTGTTACAGCTGTCAGCCGCTGATGCGGGCGGTCTGAGCGTGTGTGCAGCCTTCCCACCCCTCGGATTCGATAGCAACAGCTGCAAGGGCTTTTGTGCAGCCTGCAATTGCAAAACCATTCTCTGCCTGTTTCTTTACCTCTGAAGCAGGCTGCGTGCAAGCTCTGGGTAGCGAGACCGCTGGTACAGAGTGAGGCTCCAAAATCCTCATTTTGTGCTCCAGCATCTGCCACCGATTTACAGTGAGCTGTTTTAGCAGTGCCGCATAACCACTGTTAATTTATTTCCCTGTGAAAGTAGTAAGAGGTCAGAGATCAGAGCAGCAAATGAGCTCGCTGGAACCTGGGTGGGTGCAAATCCTCAGTGAAAGGGAAAACCAGGCAGCCACATGGCTGCAAACCATCCCTCGGGAATGCAGAGCCCTTGCGGGGTTGAGCTAATGTGCTGCTGAATTGACACCGAGTTGGAACCGCGCTGTGAATATTGAAGAGTCTCTTTTATCATATTCCCCGTGAGGTAGTTCATATGGAACAACAACAGATCATTGATGAAAGGGAAACCTTTTAGTTGCTTATTCTAGAAAGAGGTGGCAATATAGTACAAGAAATGCTCTGTAAATAGGAGTTATGAGACATTATTCCATTTGATGTCCTTGATGAGGATGTATCAGAGACACGGCAGATAAAGGCTGACAAATTTAAAAGGTTATTTATTGTGGATTGAAATAAGATGCAAATTTGGAGAGGCTACCTCATGTTCTGCTTATCTGTCCCTATACAATGGATCTTTACAGGTTTGCAAACTCCCAAGGTACCAAGCCCAAGAGATCACAGAATGCCCGTGTTTTACACAAGTGATGCTTATGGCAGATTGGAATTGGTTTTTTTCCCCTTATTCTCGCTATTGTTTGTTGCTTTATGGGGGTTTTTTTTTTTCTTCCCTTTGCAGCAGCAGTCTTTTGGCCAGCAATAGTGCAGAATTCCCAGTTCTTTTTGAAAGCTGGTGTTTGCCAAAACAGTAACCTCATAGATTATGTTTTTGTCAGTAAGGCTTTTAACCACAGTTTTGGCAGAGCCTTGAAACATGCCCTTTCTCAGGAAAGAGTTGTCTGGGCTGGAAAAGCATTGGCATTAAAAAGAGGTTGTCATAGTGATCGAAACCTCCTCATAGACATTCCTTAGGAAAAGTAGGCTGCAAGATGCACCTTTGTAGTCCCTTTTTTAAGTAAGGGACCCTTTAAATTGAAGAGCCTATTTCATTGTCTAAATGCAGATTTCTGTCACTTGTAAAAACAATAGAACTCTGGAGTGCTGTTTGTGTATCAATGCTTATTTTAATTGCTTTCTACAAGAAATGGCTCAATGGGAATTAAGTTCCAATTTCTTGCTATTGCAAGGCTCTGTGTTTTTTTAGGTCTAAACCAGGATCACAGCTTGTTTCCCTAGATTAGTAGGAAAAGATTTGAGGAAGACACTCAAACCGAACTCTGAATGATTGGCTCTGAGCAGGCTTGAAAAGCACAGCCTGGGAAATCTTTCCTTGTAGAAGTTTTGTCTTTTGCCTGAAAAGACCTAAAGAAGGTCAAGATTTTGCTGTTATCTCCCGAGCAGACACATCCACACCTAAGACTGTAACTGTGTGCAGATAAAAAAAGGGATACTTGAGAATATGAACAAATCTTTTTTTTTTCAAATCTAGAAATGCATCATTTAATCAGTGTATTTTAATACTGAGATGTAGATATTCATCTGAATCTGTTATATCTGTATCTGTTTACCAAAATCATGTGAAGAGGCACATTTTTCTAGGACAGGGTCTTCACTACATACAAAGTGAAGAGAAATATGTGCTGGATAATCTAAGAAAAGATAGGAAGATAATTAAGATAGGAATATGCAGAGGCTGGAATGAGGTTGTAGAAAGTCTCCTGGCAATTATGTCTTTCAAAGTTCAGATTCTCTGGATGGATGTGCCTTTTCCCATCTATATCTACTTTGAGTTCTCTCATAACACATGCAAACACAAGGAATATTAATTAAATGGAAACTAAACTCATGGTTAGCTCAGAGCCATCTGTTAGAAACCCACTTTTTTTACCTGGCTACCCAACAAGAAAGCTCTAATTCTGTGATATTTGGAGGTGGTGGCAGAATGAGAGGTGTTGATGTGAGCTGCACTGGATTTCAATGACTACTCCTGCAACAAAATTAACCCTAAATTCCAATCCTGTTGGGATTAAAGGAAGAGACAAAGAAAGAGACCTTTGGGAAGATCTTGTTATTTCTGGAAGTACCCAAAGCCCTGCTGGGAATGGGGCCTAATGAGAACCTATTATTGTTCTTATTGTTCTCTCTGAAGTCAAAGGGACTTCTGCAATCGACTTGAAAGGAGCAGGACCTGAGAGCCATTTATTTTACTTTCCTCCCCTGCATGGCAGTTCATCAGCTCCAAAACCAGTGTTTTAAGGATTTGTGACAAAACCAGGACTTAAGGGAAAAATCTGAGCAAGAAACCGGTACTGTGTAGCTGCAGTGTACTTTAAATCTGTCTCACTGTGGGTGCACCTACTTCACTATTTTAGTTCAGATTGCAAGCATGCTTTTGCCGTGTTTTCGAAGCAGATCTGCTGATCATTCCTGCTTACTCCACTATGATGTGCGTTTTGCAGTCACCTGAGAGCATATGAACCGCACTCCTCCCAGATGCAGCTAGTCCAGAGGATACCCTCTAACCACTGTCAGACAGTCCTTAGGACCGAACCAGGGCAGCTGATACCAGGAACTCCTTAAATGTGTAGAGAGAGGTTGTCAGCTCTTAGAGATCCTGTTGCACTGCCACATCTACGTCATGTGCCTGTACTGCCGCAGCAGCCTGGAGGGCAATATGTGCTCAAAGTAGAGTTTATTAGTTGTTCATCCTTGCCCAGGTGTCAGGTTGTAGCCTGGAGCAAGGCCACGGTGTCTTGTAGGGTGAGGAAAATACACTGAGCTCACAAGAGCTTTGCTAGCAGGAGGTGGATGCTGTCGTTTCAGCTGGGTTTACCTTCTCTTGCTCTTGAGATGCTGCAGCAAGCATTGGGTTACTACTTTCATAGAAAAGTTTTTCCTTTCACATAATCAGATGATTTTAAATACTTAATAAATATTCCTGGGCTAATTGAAAATACATTTGGTAATAGATTTTTAAAGCAGTACAACCTACAGTCAAACTTGGAGTTACACCTGGCAGAGTGGTTGCTACAGCTGAACTGTGGTTGAGACAATATTATGATCTTTTTTAATCTCCCCTTTCTTCAAAAGGCCTTAAAAGTAAGGAGAATCAAAATCTGGCTCCTCTTACGTGTTATTTTCCACATGAGGAAGTGGTTTAAATGCCTATTAAGAACTCCTCCAGGAAAAATAATAAAAGTATTTTACAAAATTTGCTGTACAACTACTCTCACCATCTACAGGTGTCTCTCCAGCTGCAGCTTCAGCCTAGTGACTTTCCTGGTCCACCTTCTCAGGGGTATGTTTCACGCCGCAGCTTTTCATCCCTCTTTGCCGGCCAGCCCAGCGTTAGGGACCTGCGGGACCGCCGGGTGCGTGCTATTGTCCCCAAGTTACTCATCAACCGAAGGGGCCGGCAGGGCTCAGGGGGGCACCCGGTTACTGTGGTTACCGGCGACATCGCACTCAGCTTGTAAATGCGATCTTTGACCGTAGCCACTGCTCCAGAGGAATTTTCACAGCTCCCAGAGAAGACAAAACTCCGGGAGTCAGGATGTAAAAGGTTATCTGATACTAGGTGGATGAAGTGGAGGCTTGTTCCACCGAAAAGAAAATTCCTCTGCCTTGCAATGAGGGAAATATTGGGGAAAAAAAATGTTTCAGGCATATTCCCATGCAACTATGGTTGAGTTATATTTGTTTTCTCTAGCTCTTGTACAAAGCTTGCGCATGGTTTGGTCACTGGCAGTTTGCAGAGGTATAAGGTCACTCAAAATTGTTCTTGTGCCTTGTGTGTTCACAGCATGGAAATTTTAATGAGTCTTTCATCAGCAGTAGCCAGATTGTATCTGCTCCAGAGTATCACTTATCTGGCCCCAGCAGAATTAATGCGTTGAATGCCCTGAGTTACAGGCCGAACTTGTGGAAAAGGAGCTCAAGACTTTGTCTGCGTAGTCACAGCAACAAAACCACAGATGAACTATAGCTTTTTATTCAGGATCTCACAATATAATGTGTTTTAGTCTAAAAGGTTGTGGTCACCTGCCTGTGGCAGGGTGTTCACAGTTGGGACAAATGTTTGCTTATCTGCTGCAAAATGATGTGTCCCTACATAACAGAAAAATCAGGGGCCAGAGCACTGGAGAGATGGTAATATCACTTCATGTACCATTATACTTTGCCTTACATTCGCTGTTCCGTTGTTTCAGTGTCTTCATTTTTCAGTGGAGTTTGTATCCATAGGCCATATGTATCTGTTCTCTATCACATCATTATTTCTTGAATTACTTAAAATGTTTAGTTACAGGCATGGTTTAACACGGGAAGGGGCTGGTACTCCTGAGCACTGCTGTGGCTGAAGGGGAAGCACAAGAGGTGTAAATGCTGGGACTGCCCCTCCTTGCCCAGAATCTACCTCTCTCCTAAGTGCTTCAGACACTCCCTCCAAGCTCTGGTTGACATTTTGGCAACAGTCCTTACTTCTTATTCCCAGAGCGTATGGGTTCGGCTTTTCACTGCCTATATTCTTTCAGTGCTTACAGGGAAAATATGCTTGCACCTGTGCAGCTAATGAAAACACACAAGAAATTATTGCCTGCCTGAGTTTAAAGTCTGGACGATGGCTCTGAGCAGATCCTTGGCCCTTAGAGGAGACGGGTGGGAGCCTGCTGCCAAAAGCAGAAGTCAGAGGAGGTCATAGGAGGAGAAAGGATAACAGCAGCACACTGCACACTGCATTGGCTTCCAGTCCCGGGGAGGGGATGGACAGCTGATCCATTTTGGGTGGTGTCAGGACAAAACCTAAGGAATTAATGCAGTTAAACCTGAATCCATTTTTTTTTTCTCATTTCCCTCTTTCCTTCTGTGGGACACTCCCAATCCAGCTGCAATTCAGCAGGGCCCAACAATGTGGGGTTTTGAAGATGCTCTCCTTGCACCGCTCCAGAAGCTGCAGACACAGAGCTTGAGGTGTGAGGAGGGATGTCCTCATGGCAAATGTGTGGGTAAAGGCAGTCAGTGGTGTAGTGGGGGAGGGGGGGGCTGCATGCCACTGAGGGATTACACCCCCAGTGTAGATGATAGGCCAGATACAGTTTCACTGGGGCTTGTAGCGTGGCATAAAGGGTTCTTTTTAGTGCAGCCAAGAATCCCATTAGCCTTTTCTTTTTCTGAACAGCAGTACATTTTGGTTACCTAGCATCAAATAGTGTGTTTTATGTGGTTTAGCTATAAAATGAGTCTCTTTACTTTTGCTCATGTTACAGTGTAGTCCATTGCTTCTCTACAGCCAGTTCCCACAAGCTTTAGTCATGCAGAGTGTCTTACCTGACTCCATGGGTCTGTTCCCAGTGGGAAGGTAAGCAGGATTTGGCTGCTAATGTGGCTGCAGACTGCCCAGCACAATCTGTGTTACTTGGGGCATTAAACGTATTTAAGAGATTTGACTGGTCTGGGATGTGATGCCTTAAAGCCTGAAAAATTGCAGTCCTATGATGGTAATTTTATGAGGCATTTGACTTTACAGGAAACATTTTGCATCTTTCCTGTAATTTTTGAACATTCCTTACATCCTTCCCCTGAATACACTGAGGAAACAGCTCTTTTACTGTTTCAGAAATGTCTATGACTGTCATATGTGATATGACTGTCTGCGTGCATGTACCCTCTAGCCCCTATACTGTCATTTCATTCTGAAGTAAAAGTTTGAGGGCAATCATTATTTCAGTGGAAAGAGCACCCAAAATATCCAAATCTAATATAACTAAAATAAAACCAGATGTATTAAGTTAGGTGTTAGGCAGTGTTGCTTTTACATTAGTAGCTTTCTCTACTTCACAGGAAATATCATAGAATCATAAAATGGTAAGGTTGGAAGGGACCTCAAGGATCATGTAGTTCCAACCCCCTGCCATAGGCAGGGACACCTCCCACTAGGACAGCTCACTCAAAGCCTCCTCCAACCTGGCCTTGAACACCTCCAGAAAGAGAGAGCATCCACAACCTCCCTGGGCAACCTGTGCCAGTGCCTCACCACCCTCACTGCAAACAACTTCCTCCTAACATCCAGTCTAAATCTCCCTTCTGCCAGTTTAAACCCATTGCCCCTTGTCCTGTCATTGCAAGACCTTGTCAATAGTCCCTCCCCAGCCTTCCTGTAGGCCCCCTTCAGATACTGGAAGGCTACAAGAAGGTCTTCTCGAAGCCTTCTCTTCGCCAGGCTACAGAACCCCAACTCTCTCAGCCTGTCCTCATAGCAGAGCTACTCCAGCCCTCTGATCATCTTTGTGGCCTCCTCTGGACCCGCTCCAACACTTCAATGCCCTTCCTGTGTTGGGGACTCCAGAATTGCACACAGTATTCCAGATGGGGTCTGAATATGTCCTATGAATAACCCTTTATCTGTGTGCAAAAGTATCTTAAGACTGTTTCTAATCTTGTTGAATTACATTGAAGTAGTTCTTCTGCTGTGAGAGGTAAATACTGTTTTAATTTCACTTTTGGTGGAGCTTTTTTAGTTCCCATGTAGATAGTAGTGGCTTATAACTAATCCTCACACGTCATTGCAATAAGGAGACTTTCCAGTGATGTCTCTCAGAATAAATTGCTTCAAGGAACTGTTGGCAAATGAACTATTGCAATCAGAAAATTCAGATCAATGCTAACAAGCATAAATTTGCAGGGCATTTGGCACTAGTCAGTGTGGCTAGCAATGATGGACTCTGCTGCTTCAGCCTGAAATGCTAGAATGTGTGTGATTTGGTTGCAAGTGGTAAAAGGTTTGGGGTATTATAAACAAGTCAGTTCACTGTAGAGCACAGAGACACAGAAGCTTTTATATAACAATTTTCAGGTCTAAAAATTCTGTCTACCCTTCATAAACATCTCTCCAGGCACAGTACTACAAACTCTTCTCTAGGTGAGCCTTGAGCAATTTCAGTAACTTTAACTGCCTGTGTAGGAAGAGGTTTGCTCATCTCAACAGTTTGACTTCCTTCCCTCAGTTTGCTACATTTTATTATAATAAATTGATGTTTACCATTTTCATTTAATTTTTAAAAAGGCAGACTAGTTTTGGTAGTCAGTCTAGAACCTGGTGCTTATCCTCTTTCTTTTTTTTTTATATATGGATTTACCTGTGTGAGGGTTTTGTTATCTTTTCCTCTCTGTTGAGGTCTGTTCTTATTAGAATCATTATTTTGGTGAAATACTCTTGCAGCAAGTTGCATACTGAAAATGCTGAGGCTGCGTGTGCAGGGACACCGTTAGGTTCCTGTGCCTTGCGTAATTGTCTGCCTGTCAGATTAACCATTCCTGCTATGCCACCAGAAACATCTGTCAGTCTTTTCTGTGCTGTCTGGCAGCTTCATTAAGAATCTCAAGAGCCTGTAAACACCTTGAGGCTGAGGCTGTCTCTGACTTTCCTCTTGGCCAATGCAATGCATTCAATCAAAGCCTAACCAGCTACAGTTTTGAGTAAGAGTGACACAGGTACTGTGTGAGTACTCATAAAAAGCAGAAAATTTATGGTCTCCTTTTGAAGGGCTTGGGAACCAGCCTCTCCCAAAAAGGTCACTGGGGTAGGGAGAACTTTGACTTACCCACATCAAGTTTTTAATCTCCAGAATGCCTTTTTTTTTTTTTTTTTACTTAAAGACCAAATTATCCCACTGGCTGTTGTTACTGCAGGACATTCCCAGGTGCTGTTCTGCACTGTGGTGCACTGGTGGGAAGTTATTTGAGGCTCTGATAATTTTATTTCTTCCTTTAGGTGGAGGATTTTTGTGTGATCACTTTAGCTTGTCAAGGAGTTCTTTTGTTTTTCTTAGTTTTATTTTGTAATTGCATCGTAGGTTGTTGTACAGATCAGAGGTGCAGTTTGCTCTTGGTGCGTGCACTTCAAATGACATTTCTGATGGCAGCCACATGAAACAGAGTGAAACAAATGCAGTAGACAAGATCCTTCCTTAGGATACGATTGCTTTTTAAACAATCTGTTGATGGAATATGCCTTCTAATCAGGAGAAACTTTATGGAGAGGATAAGACCTCCATGGGCAGAGGGATGGATCTGGCAATCACTGGAGCTTTGGCTGCGAAGTGGATGTGGAGCGGGATTCACTGAGCTGTGCCTCAGGCAATGCTGCCCTGAAATAGGAGGTCTCCTTTCTCCTTTGGAGTGGGATTTGTCTTTTTATTAGAATGAAGCCTCACAATCCAATTGTGATCAATAGTTCTTATTAGTGCTCCTCTTCTCAGATAATGTTTGGGGCTCTCCTGAAGAGAGGGCAAGTGGGAACCAGATCTGCACCACTTGGGTGGATCTTTTGTATCTGTATGTGCCACCTGTGCTTCAGAAATAGCACAAAGACTTTTAGTGAGTGAGTTATGTATATTTTCCCTTCACATCCCGTGCAACATCAGGCATAATTTATCTGACTAACATGCCAATTTCTTGGGATTGTTTTCACTATAGAAAATATATTATTGTCTCAAACAATTCACTTCAATTACCCAAGTCACAGGATCAAGAAGACAGGGGACATCTATAATCCTCTTCCAAATTTGCTGAGGTCAGTAGAGTTTTCCTACCTGAGCCTTGTGAGCTGATCAGAGTATCACCAGGGTTGGAAGAGACCTCAAAGATCATCAAGTCAAGTCATCATTACCACAACCTCAAGACTAGACCATGGCACCAAATGTCACATCCAAGCCTGCCTTGAACACCTCCAGGGACGGTGACTCCACCACCTCCCTGGGCAGCCCATTCCAGCAGTCAATGACTCTCTCAGTGAAGAACTTTCTCCTCACCTTGAGCCTAAACTTCCCCTGGCACAGTTTGAGACTGTGTCCTCTTGTTCTGGTGCTGGTTGCCTGAGAGAAGAAAGCAACCTCCTCCTGGCTACAACCACCCTTCAGGTAGTTGTAGACAGCAAGAAGGTCTCCCCTGAACCTCCTCTTCTCCAGGCTAAACAATCCCAGCTCCCTCAGCCTCTCTTCATAGGGCTGTGTTCGAGGCCTCTCCCCAGCCTCGTTGCCCTTCTCTGGACACGTTCAAGCACCTCAATGTCCTTCTTAAATCCTATCAAAAGAAACATGGTTTTCCAGAGAAACTTCAGGAGCCCCCAGTTCCTAGTGTTATTTAGTGGCTTAATTTCTATCACAGAGAATAAGATAATAATATTTATTTTTACTTGGATAAACCTCCTTGTTCTTTTTGAAGCTTAGCTCCTGATTGTTTAATACATGGCATTGGAAGAAAAAAAAAAAGACATCATAAATATTAAAATACTTTTGTAAATGAATTCTCTTGGGGTGCAAACAGGGAGAACTAATATTCTCATATTAGCATAGAAGTGCCTTAGGCCTTTCTTCTTTCTCCTTTATTGATATCATCTGAAGTGTCTGTGGAGTCATGTTCTAGAGTTATTTGAGTCTGGATTTACATGACTGAGCCCCTGCTAACTAGCCATCACACTCAGTTTACTGCAGTCCAGTTTTGTGGAAATCAATAGAGTTACATGATTTATATGAGTATTGCTACAGGTGCATGTCCCCTTCCAGCAAGCACTGTTTAATAAGGTCAGGGAACTTCACCAGGTTTCAGGATGACAGGCTGAGTAGCAGCCAGCAACCCCAATTGTGGCTGGAGCATTACTGTGCTTCACTGCAGTGCCTGTTCTTCAGATACAGTGTAAGCTGGGCTAACCCTGGCCATGGAGTTCCTCTTTAAACGGGACTTACACATCCTAATCCTTTAGATCACTTTGAGCTTCTTAGACCAAATGTAACCAAAAAAAAAAAAAAAAGAGAGAGAAAACCATTGTTAAGCTAATGTTAAGGGTCTAACTTAAACTCTTAAAACCAAAGAGGATTTGACATCATTATCTCTGCCTGTTGTTCCCGAGTGTTATTGTGATCTCTTATATGAATGTCTCTGTGCTGCATGAGGTTGAGAGCCTGAGTGGAAAAAAAAAACAACAAACCACTTTAATGAGCAATTGTTTGAAAGCTTTAATACAAGATTTCCCAACCTGCTGTAATTTAATTTTAAAATCATGTGTTATCATGAAAAAGCCATACTCTGACAGTTGTGCTGCATTTTAATAGAGTCCTAGGGCCTAATTCTGCCACGTTTGCATTAACCAACACTTTGTTCCAGGAGCAGCTGTATGGCAATTACCAGGAGTATGCTACTGTACACCATGAGTAAGCATCTGATTTAATTAACTGGTGGAAGACTCCCAGTGTAAAAAAGAAATATTGACTTTCCAAAATCTTAAACCCCAAAGATTAGCAAAACTAGATAAAGCTGTTTTCTGTCTAGAAGTCCAGAGTATTCACAGTACATTGCTAAGTCCTTGTAAAAATGTGGTGGTAACAGTTGGCCACAGGTCTGGAAGAAGTGCAGTACAGGCTGGAGCCTGCACCATTCCCAGGGATGGAAATTTTTCCTTTGACTTGATGGAAGGGCAAGATAAAGAGCAGTTTGTTGAGCGCTGAGGGACCAGTTAAACAGCTCTGGTGTTGGTCCCGTTCTCATGGTAAACTTCTGGACTAAATGTGCAACCACTTCAACAAGTAAATGTTCTAAATTAACACTGATAAATTAACTAACCTAATCCTTAACAGCAAATAATATCTTTTGTGTGCCATATTTTAGCATATTAGGATCAGAAAAGACATAGAAGAACAGAGTATACACTCCAGTCTGTAAGCACACTTTACTTTTGGGGACCTTAACTGAATATTAATCACTACATGTTATTTAGCAAAATTCTCCTTTCAAGTTTATTTACATACAACACAAAACATAATTGCCTTTCATCAGATTTTCTTTCAAAGGACAAGAACCTCTGAAAACAAAAGTCCTCTTAGTGTGGTGTGTTTGAGGTAGCTCCAGGGAAGGAGTTACATGCCATAGAGTTTATTCTCATCAGACCAATGTAAAAGAAATCCACTTGCTTACATTATTTTCTCAGATTTGTTTGTTTGGTTGTTTTTTTAATTAGTTCTTCATTGACTGTCTTACTGCATTTGTTTGAACAGGGTCTTGCAGTAGAATTCTCTTTGTTTTGTCACTATAAAAATGTTCAGCTGGGTTCTCAGCTAAGCTCTCTTCTAACTCTGGAATTGCATTGTCTTCAATGATGATTGTCAAGTTGGAAACCAGGGGGGCAGGAGACCTTGGTATGTGCTCACACAGACCTAGACTGATTCAGACCAGGAAGGATAATGAGTGTTCTGGGTGTAGCTTTGGTGTGGTGATGAGCCTGTGGTCAGGAGAGCCACAGAAAGCAAAACTGGGAGAGACAAGACATACATTAACTTTGCAGTGTATGCTATCAAATTTGTGTGTAAGATTGCTGGAGAACAGCAGACACCAAACCTACTGTATTTGATTTGGCTGAGCTGGAGTTAATTCTCCCCAGAGCATCTTTCTAGTATTGTGTTTTGCAGTGCTGTAGCTGGGTGTTGCTAACACACTGGTGCTTTGGCTACTGCTGAGCCAGGCACCAACGCTGTTCTTTTCCAACCTTTTCCCTGCAACACAGGCTGAGGGAAGGGCAACATCTTGGGAGGGAGCACAGTTGGGCTAGCTGACCCAAACTGATCAAAGGAGTATTCCATGCCATGTGATGTCAGCTCAGATATAAAAACTAGATGAAAGAAGAAAATGTGGGGACATTTGTTGATGGCATCTTTCCTCCAGAGCAACCACTACACGTACTGAAGCTCTGTTTCCCCAGAGTGACCCAAGATCATCTGCCGGTGGGAAGTAGAACATAACATCTGTGTTTGCTTTTGATTCCACATGCAGCCTTTGCTTTGGCTTTGCATCCTATTAAACTGCTTCTGTCTTGACTCACAGGTTGTTTAATGGTCCCTCTCCCCTGTCCATCTAAGAAGGGGAGGGATAGAGTGAGTTTTGTGGCCCCAACCATGGCCAAACCATCACACATACCTTCTGCATAGTTCTGATGTCATGCAGAATTTTCATTCCCATCACCATGTAAATATCACATGCTTCTCATTCCCACACGAGGGAAATAGATTTCTTATTTCATTACTTTGTACTTTCCAAAGTACTGAGTGAGAACTTGAATATGTCAGGCAGTGTCCACATGTTGAAAAGCAGATCACGGAAGGACAAAATTATAGAATCATAGAATGGTAAGGTTGGAAGGGACCTCAAGGATCATCTAGTTCCAACCCCCTACCATAGGCAGGGACACCTCCCACTAGTACAGCTCACTCAAGGCCTCCTCCAGACTGACTGTGAACACCTCCAGGGAGGGAGCAGCCACAACCTCCCTGGGCAACCTGTGCCAGTGCCTCACCACCCTCACTGCAAACAACTTCCTCCTGACATCCAGTCTAAATCTGCCCTCTGCCAGTTTAAACCCATTGCCCCTTGTCCTGTCATTGCAAGACCTTGTATATAGTCCCTCCCCATCCTTTCCCTTTCACTGCAGGAATCCCTCTCTACTGAAGTAAACAGAGAAACAATCTATACCTTCCCCTTTAAAATGTCTATCTATTAAAATAGAATTGTTTGAACAGCATACAGGAAGTTAGGTAGCAATTTTAATGGCGCCCCATGTGCCACTGTCAATTATTAATAGAGACGTCTTTCATTAATTGCATTTTGCTGTTTTAGATGAGTCAGTGTTTTTATCTGAAGATGATGAGTGAAAACTATGAAAGTTTTGGCAGAGCATCTCTCTGGCAGATGGATGGCCCTGCGCATGCTCAGGACATCTGCTCCCCTCCAGTGTCAGTGGGAGCTGCTTGGATGGAAAATACTGCTTGACTTCTCATCCTGGTGACAAACATTCTGCTAAATACTGCAGTAAAAGAGCTTACTTTGTGCTGCTTTGAGTAAGAGCTTGATCATACAAACCTTTTTTCATCGTATATGTCTTTCAGACTCAGACTAGAGCTCATGGCAGAGCATCTTGACCCTGGAATGGATTGCCCAGGCAGGTGGTTGAGGCCCCATCCCTGGAGGTGTTTAAGTCCAGGCTGGATGAGGCTCTGGCCAGCCCGATCTAGGGTAGGGTGTCCGTGCCCATGGCAGGGGTGTTGGAACTGGGTGATCCTTGTGGTCCCTTCCAACCCTGATTGATTCTAGGATGCTATGATCTCTCCGAGAAGTAACTCTTACAATGGTGGATCTCAGTTGACTCCTTTGGTGTAGGCCATTGGTCATCAAATTTTAGGCCTTGCAGTGAGATTACTCAGAGGTGTGATTTATAGGATTTAAAGAGTGAATTAGCAAAAATAGTGGTTTATATGGAGATTTATGAACTTCATGTATCACATATGGAAACAGATACCTAAAAACTCAAGTGACCACACATGGCAGTTAGAACCATGTATCAATCTTCTGGCTGTGGCATATGGTGCAAAGTAATTGTCTCCTTTGGTCATCATTGTTTGCAACTCAAAATGTTAGCCTTCTTTTGTTTTGTTTTGTTTTGTTTTGGTGCTGCTTTTGTGAACTTTCTGGCAGAAGCACATTCTTGGCATTGTTAGGTGTTTTGGGGGGAGAGCAATTCCATGCATTCTTAGCTTTGGAAAGTGATCAGGCAGAAAGGCATAAAATGAAAGTTTGGATGATTTACCATTGTTCCACCCTAAAAGGGACACAAGACCTTAAACAACTACTGGTTGTGTAAGGTTAGAAAATTGTTTCACACAGGTTTGTTTAAACCCAAAACAGGAGTAGTGACAGCTTTGTGCATGCAGGGGTGCAGTCCTGTTTAAAACCACAGTGTTAATTTTCGTAATGCAGTAATGGGGAAAAGTGTAAAAGGGGGGAGAGGTTTGATTTCAGGAAAGTTATTAAGACTGTGAAGGCTTAAGATGTCAAATGGTGGATACTTTGTTCAGTCTGGGAGGTCTTAACAACGGTCTTCTCCAATCTAGGACTTCAGTTCATTTATGTTCTGCCTCAGGAAAAGAAGAACTTCTTTTCTGTGATGCTTAAAGAAAGAAAATACTCCACTTTACTGAGATTCTCCTTTTATTAGATACAAAATCAGTTACTGAACATCTGCTTGTATGTTCCTGAGTTATTAATATCAGAAATCTTGCATTTATGCCCCTGTTTTATTCTGCTGCATATACTGTTTAGTATAAATAAGCTAATTTAAGTACAGTAGTTGTAAAATAAATATGCCAAGGGCTATCTCAACTTCACTCTCTTTCAGAAAACACTGACAAATCAGCTAGACAATAAATTGTTTTAATTTGCTTATGAATTCAGTAATAATTATCTATGAAGTCATCACACTTCTAGGTTTTCTTGGACAAGTGTCCTTTCTCTTCCCAGCTATTTTGACCAGGCAGAGAAACAGGACTGTGGTTATATGAACACACATATGTCAGGCCCTTAATATGTGTTTGAACTGAATGAAAATTTTACCTAAGTTGGTGTTTGATAATTGGGCTAATTAGAGACAAACACCGAGGCAGATTCACTGAAAATATTTATGGAAGCTGCTTCTCAGTATAAACAAAAAGAAATAGGAGCAGGAAGAAATACAGGAGTAATTGTAAAGGATAAACCTCCCTTTACAGCTCAGATTTGGTTGGGTCTTCCCTCTTGCTTTAAGCAGTCAATGGGCATTTCTATACAACAGTGATGCAGAATGACCTACCTTCCACATTTGTTTGGCTGTCAAGTGAGAAGAATTGCTGCTGAAAAGAGTGAAAGCTTTATTTTGTGTCCTTCAAGCTTGAACCAGAACAGTAACTAGCACAGCTGCTACTTTGACTTCAAAGATAAGACTGTAGTGAAGACTTGTCTGGTTTTAGGTACATAGTTTTCTGGGCAATAGTCTTTTGAAGTTTGTGATGGACTACATTGTACAAACACATGCATGAAGTGTTTCCAACCCTGGGTCATAATAAAACCACTTTAAAAGAAATCAAGCAGATTATTTTGCCTGATTCATGGAAGTGTTACCGAGTAACAACATAGTGAAAACTATGCCTGCTTAGTGAATCAAGAAAGAAACTTTCTGAAGCTTTCTGCTGTGTAACCCAACCAATCATTCTGCTTCTAACCCCTGGGGTAAGGTAGAGGGGTGGCAAGAAGGTGGAAGGGTGGTTGGGAGCCCCTCCTGGGGTCTCTGATTTCTGGGAGGGGAGTTGTGTTTCTGTATTACCTTTAACTAGTCTATTTCTGTAACTATTCCTGTCTATAGTGTATATCTCTGCTTGTACATTGTGCTGAGCTGTAAATAGAGCTTCAGTCCTTAACTTCCATCCAACTGAGTATAGTGTGGGTAATTTCCATAGAGTGGGGGGCAGGTAACTCTCAAACCATCACAACACAGTATAATAAAAACCAGTGAAAAAAAACCACATTGTGCACCTTAATTATTATGGAAATGGACAAAAATTTAAATCCATTCACCCAACTGTTCTCTTTCTGCTGAACAGTAGAATCTAAACTTTATGCTTTTCACTTGCTCAACAGTTTTTAGTTCACAGTGCTTTTTTTCCCCAGGGGGTTCTGGAGTATCAAAATAATTGAAAATAATTGACCTTTCAGTTGTTTTACTGTTAGTACTTGGATAATTAAAAAATAAGCAAATTATGCACATTAATAAAACAATTAATTATTATTCAGTGGCCTTTACTGAGTGGCCTCTGTGGAGTATGCCTGTCAGTGCTCAACCCCAAACCAGAGGAGACCAGTCCACATCACAGCACTGGCATGTGTATTTTGGCAGCAACTGAAATTGCTACCATCAAGTCTCCACAAGGAAGCAAAAATAAAAAGACTGACCTTTTTTTTTTTTTTTTTTTTTTTTCTTTTTTCTCCTGGGAGAAGTTGCTGCAACAGAAATTTGGGAGCAGGGGCAGATGTCAGAGGATGCCAAGTCAGCTACACCTCTTCTTCATTTGCTTCTGCAAATTTTCTAAGATTGAGATAGAAGTGTATATTTTAGGACTGTATGTATATCTAAACAAGTAGTCCTTAGACTACTGGGGGTACTACAGGGATCTGGGGGTGCTGATTGACACGTGCCTGAACATGAACCAGCAGTGTGCCCAGGTGGCCAAGAAGGCCAATGGCATTCTGGCTGCATCAGGAATAGTGTGGCCAGCAGGAGCAGGGAGGTCATTTTCCCCCTGGACTCTGCACTGCTTAGGCCACACCTTGAGT